>RANZ01000329.1:0-15945 GCA_009805285.1 Neurospora terricola FGSC 1889 | reverse complement strand
GGGGGGGGGGGGGGGGGGGGGGGGGGGGGGAAGACAGGCCGATGGGACAGTAAATGAAACCAAGGCGGGAACATGATTACTCACATTATTTCGCCTTGTGCTCCCGCCGCCGCCGCTGCCGGGGCCGCCGCCGGGGCCTTGAACTGAGCGATTTGAGCCAGCTGAAGACCTCGACATGGCAGCTTGGGCACCCATGTGTCCTCCCATTCCAACGGCAGGCGATATCGAGCGGGCCGGGATGTTGGGAGGCGGGCCACCACCACCGGGTTCGGTGCCCGGGGCGGGGGAGCGTCGCTGCATGGAGCGGCCGGGACCCGGGACGTTCATCATTTGCTTCGCTGTGTTGCTGTCTGACCGATGCGATTAGGTAAACTGTCAAATGGTCGTGTCGCGAGAAGAGATCAGTCGGAATGGCTTGTGTCGTCGGGTTCTACCAGAGGTTGGGCAGAGATGGGAGATTCGACGGCGCGTAGATGATGGGAGCTACAAGATGTAGACCGGGGCCGGGGGCGTTTGGCGACAGGGTCTTGGTTGCTCAGTAGCTCTTCTTTGTAAAAGGGTGATCGGTTTGACGGAGGACAGGAAGCCCTTCAGATGCTGGCGACGATGTTGTTGGCCGTCTCAATCAAGGCGGCGCATGCGGATATGGTGGCGGGCAATGGGTGTCTCTAGAAAGAAGCTTTTCGGGAATGCGTTTGTTGATGGGACGAATGGAACTGCCTGGAGGTGAGGAACGTCCCGTCGTTGGTGGTGCAGTGTGTGGTGACAGTGGCCGTCGTCGGGGAATTGCAGTGGATTGGAACTTGGATCGCCAAATGGAAGCAAAAGTGGAGGCGGGCCATGACAACGGCTCCAGTTGGGCTGCCAGCCGCTGTGGTGGGCTCTTCGCTTGTTTTGTATTTGGCCATCACTGTTGGTTCTAGCAGATCGTACTAACACGTTAGCGTGCGATGTCCAAGCCGTTACTGTTAGTAATGGCTGGGCACGGTAACAGCACATGACAGCCGCTTAACCCAGAAGAGCGCCTGAGAGTGAGCAAGCACATGGCAAGAACAGGGGATCCTGAGGGTAGCCGTGACAGGGGCAAGAGGGGCCGATAACAAGGTGTGCGCTACAAGATATTCATTGCCATCGTTCTCAGCAAGCATTCTGGGATTTCTCATTGACAAGAAAATAAATATCAACATGTGTAAAAGTACACCAGGATCAAGCATGGCCAGTTGGAATCATGTCCTACTGTGATCTCGATGTTGAAACTGTATATTCTCAGCTGGAAGACACACTCCAAACCAACCAGAGCTGTGATATTAGTGTAGCCAATGTGATCCCATGCAACCCGACACGACCCTCTCGTCCCACGGCCCTGCTGAACAAAACACTCGTGTTTCAATGTTTCGTCCAACCGCCAAAAACATGGATCACCATCACCACCAGATTTCCGCATTTTGGACCAAAGATGTTGATAATAGCGGTATTACGAGCTGTCATTCCGCTACACTACCATCTCGTCAAATGCCTTTTCTGTAGCACGTCATTGGCGTCGCATCCATTGCCGTCCAAGTGAAACACTAGCAGCAGAGCCAGGGAATGGAAAGAGGTCACGCAGACAGACACGTGCAGAATCCTGCAACTGCCGACCATCTCAGTCGACCTCAGTCTGAATCATCTCCTCTGTTCCTTCCCCGGACGTCATCACAATCGTCGTTAAATCACCTTGGAGTTCTTGGCGGTCTTGGGGGAAGGCACACGGCACCGGGCAGAGTTTGGTCCAAATCCAGGCAGCCTTGATTTTCAAGCCAAGTTCTCTTTCAGCTTCAGGCTTCCATCTTCGTCCCAGTATCAGAAGGTTCCTTGGAGCTTCAGCGCCATCCGACTTCATGGGGCCATTCAACTACGATGTGGATAACCAAAGTCTTTATTTCGATTCCGAGGAGAACTTGTCGGCGGAGGCCATGTCAAGCTTCAGTCTAAAAGAACAAAAACAGGCACAAGAGGATCGCCGACATCAAGATTTGAAGGATTTAGACTTCAGCGTCACATTTCAGGTATCCGGTTCAAACCTTTTTTGACAACACGATCTGCTGGGCATACCGTCGTCTATCAGCCAGGTTGTCTCACGCCATCTCACCATCGACGGCAACATCACACCATGAGCCAGCACAGATTATACCAGGCAGCTTGCAAGCCTCAAAGCCCAAGTTGCTATTCGAATCCCAGCCATTCAACAAAGAACCATCAACTTTTCCTACCTGGGCACATCAAAGGGCTCCATGATGCGCCGAATCTCCCTTGCCATAGTCCGCCGAGTCTCCCGCGGTTTTCGAGGTCTGTGTGGCACCCGCACAAGAATATTGCCCTCCTGTCTCTCTTCTATCTGGAACATTTCGAGTCTAGCATCCCTCCCGTACTCATCCGATTTTCCAGCAGACGAGTTGCTTCTGTCGAGGCCATGTCAGTTATCATCAGCGAGACTCGTTAGGGAGCGAAGAGGAAGTTAAGGTAAGGATCAGTCTTACTGTTTGCTGTTGGGCATTGTGAGCGAAACGTCAACAGATATTTCTCTGCGAATGTCAAGTTGAGGTAATAGATGGGCAATACTTCTTCTCCGAATGGACCTCCTTGTGTTGAGCGCTGATGATGCTGCAGTATCGCAACTCCTCTCAACTCAGGGCAGCATGGCTTTTATCTGTTTGTCAAGGCAGCTACTTACTGCATCGAATCCGGAAGACCCCGACTTGTACGGATAACAATAGACCTCGACGATACCCCCAACCGGAAAGAAAGCACTCTGGGGCTCTTCAGGCCCCCATCTCTCTACACCAAACCATGCCCCATGTGGCGTGCCTAGGACGGGGTGCTGGCTCGAGCAGTACAACTATCGGAATTAGAATTCAGCTACCGATTCTGACAGCAGCCATACAGCCAACTTGTCTTGTTCATCGGCAATAGGTGTACGTCTTCCACGTGGATCTGGACATAGCGTTACTGCTGTTCTGTCCGCAAAACACGCGGCCACTTGACCAATCATCGACAAAACACACACACCATCGGAAAGCCAGTCTACCCACGAGTTTTACCTGATCGGGAACCCCAAGTTTCTGCCTTTTTTTTGTGGGCGCCCAGGGGTTGAACCATGCGCATGGTTCTTACAGCCCTACCGGCTCACTGTAACCCTTGGATGAGCAGAAAGGGAATGTCGACTTCAAGAATTCGCCCCGTCACTGTCGTGCGACTCTGCTGAGTCTATTTCAGGCCGCCGTATTACAAGCATAAGCGCAATGCACATCACCATCTCGTCATCCGATTGGCTTGGGCTTCAGAGAGCCAAGCGCAGCCGCGTGGATGGTTGAACACAATGGACTTGTGTCACCACGTTTGTTCGTCTGCGGGGCATGGTTGTCACTTGTCTCCATTGTCTGCCAAGTCCGGGGTCCATTGGGGGCTTGTCTTTTCCTATTTTCATGCTCTCCCTTTTTTTCCCCAATTGTGTTGAACTCGGGGCTGTTTGATGCCTTCCTTTTCTTGCTACTCTTCTCGTTCGAGTCGATATTGCTGTTGTTGCTCACCCACATCTCCAGACCCCATATACCTTTTGACCAGGAGTTCCAAGTCTATCCTCACAGCACTTTCACATTGTGGCGAGCATATTTCACAGCCCGCTTTGTCGGCTTGGTTTAGCGGGGAGCCACGCTTCTGGGTCAAGACGGCTAAAGTCTGGGTGTGCCACCATCACTTTCGGTTGGATCAATAAGCGTGGCGGCGCGGCCCCTCCTCAGCCTTACGGAAGTGAACCGAACCGATCACCGGTTTTGGGTCAGCAGAAGTCCTGACGGTATTCCCTCCTACTGGCTGCCGAAGACAGATGCCGGATTCCTCGTGGCCAACCCCTTGAGCCCATCGCTGACAGTTCATGGCCGAGCTTCGTGGTCACTCGGCAAGTGTCGTGCAGGTTGTTGTCAGACGACGTATCGCACCATCATATGGGAAGAGAAGGCCTGAACTTGACACACGCCGCCCAATTCCAGTTGCCGCAGTCCGGCATTAGGGAGACGCCTCAACGAGCCCTACATAAAGTCCTAATCTACACTATTATGGATGAGTTCTTCACACTGGCGAAACCTGGTCATATCACCTACAGGGGGCTCATCGATCCTTTAATCATCCTTGATTTCGACACATGGATTCACGAAGTGGACCCCATTGGCGGTTGGCGGCTTGATGCTGCTGTTGATGGTGCCTAGGTAAGGTATTCTCTCATTCTCTCCGTCCCCATCCCGTGCAGATGGCCGAATTTCCGAACCGCGAATCATCAAATCCATCTTGAATAGCATGGAACCTTGCCAGCGAATGTAGTCCCAGCAGCATCACCATCTAGGAACCCCCAAGCTCAGAGCTTAGCCTTAGGCTTCAACCCCTGCCTGTAGTGGTATGGGCACAGCTGAGGGAGGTAATGCCAACACATCTCGCTGACCGTGCACATTCGGACGTGCATCAACTAGGCCCGGGCATGTGTGTCTGTCAACACAGGGGATTACCATCCCGAGCGTGATGGGGCATCCGCAAAAGGCGAAAGTGCCAACGTGGACGAATCGCTGGCACATCTTTCCGGTGGATGTATGGTGGTGTACGGTGCTTTAAAGTGGGAAATGTGATGCTTAGTGATGGGTTCAAGATCACGGTTTTAAGGGGTAATCAACGGTTGCAAGTGGGCCATGACGTTCTTGCTCGATTCCATTCACCCTTCCCAACTTCCAAGCCTCGGGGCGGCGTCTAGTTGCCGCGCCGACAAGGTGGAGGGTCGAACTCAGGTTCGGAACTTTGTCAGAGTTTGAGCATTTCGCTGGCGTGGCCACGCACTTCACTTCACTTCACGTCTTTGTGGTTGCGATGACACTATCTGAGGCGGAATTAAGTCATGGTTTCCTTCAGCTTCGTTGGTGAAGTTCAGCAACATCAGAAGGCCTTGGCGACACGCACCGAGGACACTGGCTCATGCCGCGAGTCCTTCACGATGCCTGTCCTATCAAACCTCTCAAGGTTTACAGGGCACATGGGATCACGGTAGTGCCGTTTGGTTACCTGGCTGTTCTTTCTGTTCTCACAATTCCTGCTTGTGCCGCTAGCGGTTAACCTTTCTTCCATTTCAGTGTCCGGTTACTTCCACCCGGGCTCCCATTCAACGGGTATAGTAAGATGACCCCCTATATCCAGTCCTCTCTGCAGCCACTCTCTCAGTGCTAAACCTTCACCCAACCAACCAACCATCCACCTCCACTACTCCATTCCTTCATTCACTCAACCTCTCTCCTTCTCCCCAGTCCCGTCAAACTCCTATCCTTCCTGTCTCCCAGCCATTATCTCCTTAGGGGCCGAAGGGCTACCTACAACTTAGGTCCCAACCTCCTCACCCACCCTCTTCCCTCCACATAAACCCACCCATCCCGATAACACTGGGGGCACATCTCGTCGAAGCTGTTGAGCACTTGTCCATACGCGTCCACGAAAAAGGGAGCTTGTTGGTATTGGTAACGAACATTGTTCAAGACTATGTCCGTCATTGATACTAAGTATGACCGTCGTGATCTAGTTGGAGATGAGCAAGAAATCCATGGACAATATTTTTCTAAGTGCAGCATGTCAAGGCTACAATGAGAAGGGAAAAAAAGGATATATCTCAGCCCGAGGCACGTAGTTCATGTCAATTATGTCTGGGTATGGCCTAGAAGCTACCTTACAATGGTCATGGTTATGTGAACTTGGGAAGTTCAAGGCTCCAAGGACAATCAATCATTGATTCTCTCGTTCCGTGCGCTGGCACCAATCAATCCTCTACGCGTACCAGTAACGTTCCAGGTCGCCTCACTAGGGGCCCGAGATTCCAATATACAATTGTGATGATCCAGCTTTTGCCCACGTTCTATAATTGATTTTCCAGACTGTTGTCATGCACTCGCTATGTGATTCATGCTGCAGCGGCTACATGTCTGTCCTAGTATCAAACTTCTAAAGCTGTTGGCTTCACGATTCAGCTGTTCTTTCTACGAAACTGAGTGAAGTGGATGCTTTTGTGAAGCAACTTGTAGTATTTCATCGGGTACTTCTTTGCACTTCAACCCAAGAACATCTATCTGGCAGGCAAAAAAAGAGAAAGCATGATAAGAGACACTAGCAAGTGAAAAGTAAAGAAGAAGACAATAAGGAGAGAGCGAGCGAGGAAGGAGCAAAAAAAGAGAAAAATATTGGTCTCTCCCGCCGGGAATTGAACCCGGGTCTCGAGCGAATCGAACTGATGATGTTCAAGCTTGACAAGCTCACATACTGACCACTATACTACGGAAGATGTTACAACTGTTGAAATCAGCTGTCGTAGTTTGGTTGTTGGAAACCGGTCCGGGAAAGTGGGATTATGAAGGGCAAGGCAGAAAAGAAAAATTTGATGAGGTTTGGTGGGAAAAGAGGAGCTGGAGGTGGACAGAGCACTGGGCAGGTGCAAGGGTACCAGGGTGGAGTAAGTGAAGTGGTCCTGGCGCTGGCGGGGGGGCCCTTGCTTTGTGCAGTGGAGAGCGTTGATTGGTGCCTGCAGTTATCCACTTTTGACGACTTGTTGTGTCCTTGTGGAAGGAAAGAAGGATCATGATGAGAACAACTTCATTGGGACTGGGAAGGTTCGACTTTTATGCTTTGGGCCTGATTTGTTTGCGAGGAGGCACGATTTCCGGGTCATTGAGCGAAACAAAAACAGCGAATCTCCGCCAACAACACCACGGTTTTCTTCCGATATCCTTCGCACGCGCACGAGCCTGCGCCTGCGGCGGCCGCCCGCTTTCCCCTCCTTACGCCTCTCCTCAACACGTCTGCCGAAAACCCAGTATTCTCACCTAGAACATCGCCACTCCCTCGAGGCTTGAGAAAGAAAAGGCAAAGACCAGAACCCGGCTCGCCCGGTAATGAGCATTGCCGTCATGTACAACCTCAACCGCCAACTTGGCGAGACATACATGACGTTGACGATTCAAAATCATTGTCTTGAAACTGACAGTCAGCCGATGGAGGCCTTTCCCGAGAAAATGAACGGCTGAGGCGGAGGGTGAGCGTTAAGGAGTTCACGCGCCCGAAATTTCTGTTGGGGACCCCATTGACTCATCTCGAATTTCTGGTTGACATGCCCGGTCACCACCTTCAACGCGCGGACCTCTCAGAATTCGAGGCTACAAGCTCCGAGGCTTCTGCCCCCTTTGCCTTGAGCGGGGCTTAGAGGCTGAACGATATTCCGATGCTGCGATGCACCACCGCACGCAGGAAAACTTGATCAGCATCCCAGGCTTCTTAGTCTGGAGCACGGCCGGCGTGACGATGCATCGTGTCTAAGGGGGTGGCTCATAGTCATCATGGACGACTTCCCCAAAGAGATCATGCAACAGCCATGGCTCGAGAAGACGGAATTAACGCGAGCAAATGGACCTTTCCGCCAAGGAGGCGTGTGGTTATGGCTGTCAGTCTCATGATGCTTGCCCGTTGCTGACGGCACGGGTGGTTGGGCCTTGAGTGAAGGAATTCGTGGCAGGTATAGACAGGATTGGGGAGGGCGATTCAGGCGCTACAAGTCCATGGTTCCGCGTGTTGTTCACTCCCAACACACCAAAGAACGATCAGCGTCTCTATCGGGAGAGGAGGATCCGGTTGTTCAGTGTCTTGTCGAATGCTTTGTCCGAAACAGGCAACGAACACAGCTGGTGGGACGATTGCTGTCTGTCGTGAAAGTGTGAGACAAGATCTTGGAGTCAGACAGCACGTCTGGTCGGGTCAGTGGTACCGTCAGGACTCCAAAAATGTGTCCGCATAAGACCCAATACCTGCGGTGACCGCGTTATGGACCACGATGCGGCGATCCGAACAACGCAAAGGGTTGGGAGACCGGGTTGAGAGCGGATGACAACATTCTGCTCGAGAGTCCTGTAATGGACAAGCAGATCTTGACCAATGCCTAGCTGAACCCAACTGGACCTTCAGGCGGACGGAAAGGTTGTTAAGCGTATCCCCTTTTCTTCCGGACTGTTGTCGACAACATCACAATGAAGAACTCAACTCCATGGCAACGGAGTACTCAACCATTCTTCGACACGTTTTCCGCTTCTTTATTTCGCACAGCCTGTCAGGGTGAACTCGACCACAGACAGAGAGTCTTCGGTAAAGATGTTGCCATCGGGATCTTGCCTTGCAACTTTACCAGAGACTTTGGCTGGAAAACAAGCCGGAAAGAGCAATGATCATGAATGAACTGGACGGATACGGATGTCCTGGCGTGCGTCTGTATCAGGCTTCCAAAGCGTTGTTGCTGTTTGGTGCGTCCCGCTAAGAAGACAATGGCGGAATCGGATACTGTCTGGATGCTGTGCGACCCTGATGACTTTTGGCTGTCGCACTGGCCGTCCTCTCGGGTTGGTTGGTTGCCCTATTCATGACTGTCCGTTCCGGCTTTGCGTCGTCGAGTCTTGGCTCCATAGGCCGCCTCGCCGTGAGGGACCCCTGGAGAGTGCACAAAATTGTGCAAATATGATGGCAAACATTCATGCTGGGATTTGGTGGGAGTAAGAGATGTCGTCGAGGGATTGGACCATGTGAAAATCCAGGCAAACATGGTGCCTTTTCGTGGTTGCATCCAGGATCTGGATATGCTTGTCTCATCTCTCCAACAGATCGATGACGGGCTGATCTTAACCACATGGAGAATGAGATCAGAAGATTGAAGAAAAAAGAAAAGAGGGGAAGGCCACTGGTTGCACCAGTGACACTTTCAGCTCCGCGGCGGGCCATTTGTTCTGAAATCGGTGACACTTGCAATGCAGCTCGGGTTTGGTGCCCCTGGTGACGTAAATCTGGGGAAGCGTCCTGTTTGCCGAAGGAAAGAGTGTCCAGAGGATGGGGCCGAATGAAGTCTTGCTTTCCCTTGAAGGAATTGATCCGGGCGCGTGGGATACGGGCTAGACCACCCAAGGTACAAGGGTTACACAGTTACACAGTTCCGTGGAGTTGGCAGCTGCGACGGCTGCTGTCATCCGCGGGAGGAAACAATGGTCCTGACGAATGACATGGAGGTACTGTAGTATTCTCATGCGCAACGAAGAGGCGGCACGCCGGTTTCATGGTTGGAGCTGGAGCGGCTGAAAACATGAACGGTTGCGTTACCCGAGCCCCAAAACGTTAAACCGTTACGTACCAGGTATGTCTGAGGCTCCCATTGCTGTGATGTCAGTGTTACTCCGTGTTCCATTTTCATCAATAGTATCACGCGTTGCAAATTCTGTGTCCAAATGAATCCGGAGCAGGCCCTTTTCTGGATGTGCTTCATTCACTGATCGGTATCAAAGACAGAAGTTCCACGCTGAGCGTGCGCCGACAGTGGTTTTGATCTTTCCCCGGATGACTGCACTTGCCATTGTACAATTCAGTTCTTGCGTATCTACACTTTCACCCCTCAATTCACGGGTGGGGAAATGATGATTAACTTCCATACTGACAGTTCTGGTCATGATTCATGTCCCTGGTCATAAGGGGAAGCAGGTAAGGCCGTCTGCTCCTTCTCCGCTAGATGCTGCTCCCCGAGTCCCTCCCTACCCGTTAGGTTCAAACCTTGAAAAGAGTGATGCTGGCATGACCATTGGCCAACTCTTCCGAGCTGCAGCTTGCCCTCCGGTCCGCGGAGCTCACCGGGTTCAACACACTTAGTTGGTCATGGTTTGATGTCTTTGGACTTGACAACCGAGTCTCGTTGGTGGTATGTCACTGTCTTTGACGATGCATTTCCCAACTGCCTGTTGGTAGAGCTACTTCTCGACTCGAAGGAACGGTAGTTGCTGTACATGTCAACATTTTCCAGCAGACATTTGGTCCCCCATTACCGCCTAAGCCTCTACTGATGTTCAAGATTACCGCGAAGATCACAACCCAGCTTGCTGGATCTTCACTCTCCCGTGTCCCAGAGTCCAGACTCCCATGGACTTGAAGCTGTATTCCCACGGGGATGGGTGCTAGCGTGCCATCAATCTAGCTTGCACCCTCCCCGCGTCCGACGGCTCAGATCTCTAGATACTGGACTCGCACTACTTCCCAAGAGAACCCAATTCCGACAATTCCTTGGCTGAGATTTCACTACCCTGGAATCAATGGAAACCCTGATGAGGCTCCCTTCCCGTCCCTCTTCCCTGGTCAGAGCCACGTTCGTCACTGACGCATCTCTAACCGTGTAGTTCAGAACAGTGCCGAATACAGATATGGACTGAACTTGGTATCCCTCCTGTCCGACATGTTGCAGCATTCGATAGTCAAAGGATCGTCATTCTTCTTTCCAGATTCTGAGTCACGATGTTGGTTGCCGTGGTCAAATTTCCAACAAACTGATGGAGGCTCTGCGCCGCCTACTCCTTACTTTTCCCCATTTGGAGTCAAGAGTATGATCTCCTTGTCACATTCCTTGATCCACAGCCTCAAGATTCTGGGTCCATTGGATCCCGATGAATCTCAGGCCGGATGCCAGACTTGGAAATGACGAGTGTCGATGAATCAACACGACAACAACACCAAGCCACGGCGGACAGGAGGAAGGAGAACCAGGAAGACCCAAGAACTTGGCCAAGTTTGATTGATGATGTCTTCAATCACAGCGTTTGGAATAAGGTCCGAAAGTCTATATAAACCTCCTCTCTCGGCCACCTTGGAGTCTCAAATCTCACCATCATCAGCATCAGCATCTTCAGTCTACAGACAAGCAACAGCCTTCAGCCTTCAAACCCACCTTCCAAACCATCTTTAAGCCAAAACCACCAGCTTCTTCAAAAGCACCACCAGCCAGTCAAAATGCAGTTCTCCAGCGTCTTCACCCTCCTCACCATCGCCATGACCGCCGCCGCGGCTCCGGCTGAGGTCGTTGCCCGCACGACCATCACTCCCGAGTCCTGCACCATCCCCAACTACAAGCCCTACTGCTGCCAAAGCTTGTCCGGCACCGGCGGTGGACTCCTCGGTCTTCTCCCCATCGACCTCAGCGCCACACTCGGCTGCGTTGTCGGTGTCATCGGTGGCCAATGCAGCGCCAGCGTCAAGTGCTGCAAGAGCGATGTTACCAACGTGAATTTTTCTCCCCCTTACTCCACACCTCTACCTACTCTACTAAGCACAGTTCGCCTTGCTAACTTTTGCCCTTCTTCTTCTTCTTCTTCTTCTCCATACAGACCGGTAACTCCCTCATCATCATCAACGCCGCCAACTGCGTTGCCTAAGTCACACGGCAACGACGCCAAGTCCAGGCGATGCGACTCGATGCTGCCAGTCCAGCAGCCCTTCTGCAGCAAGGTACCCTTCTGTTGGACTGGCAGTACAACAATCACCGCCTAAACGACGAAGCTGATGATCTTGGGTTTTGGTTTCTATGGCTTTTGGTTTGTGGAAGGGACCACGAAAAGCAAAAACGGCGGGAGTTGATGATGGTGGATGGCGAAGTTGTAAACGATAATGAGGTGATGGATGGATGATGGATGGATGATTTCTTTTTTCCCCCTTTGCAAGCCTGTCTCTGTTATGAGCTTCTTTTCTGCGTTTTTCACATAGTTATCTATCACTCAGGCCTGGTGATTAATACACTCCTTTTTCTTACCCGTAAAAATTTGGATCCGCTTTGTGGATGATGAGCTCTTTGAGTTCCTACCGTGACAGCGCCTTGACGCAACTTGAAGCCAAATGGACCCAGCATTACAGATGCAAAAGGTGACATGCACATTACGACAAACGTAGTCTCTTTGGGTTCGGGACCTGCGTGATGTTCATGTCGTGCTTCACTTCAGCATCGGGTAGATGTGTAGATCATTGCCTGTCGAAGTAGTTTTCTCTCAGGTCCCGATCCTTCGGGCTCATGATCGGAAAGATAAACAGCCCCTGGGATTCTGGGCCTTGCAGATGTGCAGATGGGTGTGAGTGTGGGTGGTGTCCGGGTTTGTGAGGTTCCGGGATGCGGACAGTTGTAGTTGGGAGTCGTATTTCTGCTTTAACATACTTTAAGTCACTTAATATCTTGAAGATAGGAGCCGAAAAAACAGAAGAACATGGTTATGGCATCAAATCGAAGAGTGACCACCTTTGCTCGGTGGTGTTCCTCCCCTTGAACGAAAGATCCGAGTTTTGTAGATGCCAAGTCCCCATATAAGGCAAAAGTTCGTCGCTGACCTTCAACCAATGGCAGCTTGCGCTGCCCGGCTAGCTCAATCGGTAGAGCGTGAGACTCTTAATCTCAAGGTTGTGGGTTCGACCCCCACGTCGGGCTCAATTCCCGATGTTCCTTCTAGGACAACATCATCTTTTTTGCATGTTTTGGGCTGATGATTCGTTTTGTCTGTTTGTTAGTGGAATTTTTTCTCTTTTTTTACTTGTGGTGACGAGGTTTTGTACGATGACCTTTGGTTTTCTTTTGATTGCTGCGAAGGTTGTGCCGGCCGGTCCGATGTTCCAGGAGCTGTTGTAGTTGTCTTTGTTAGGGTGCTAACTGTTTGTGCGGGCGTTCCTGTGTTCACTTGTTAGCGCCACGGCACACTGCTGTTGCCGTCAGTCCACTGAAAGCGCTGGAAGCTACACTGGCCGACTGGGCAATTCTGAAGAAACACCGACTGCACCTTCCGCGAGACATGACAGGCGCAATTTCTTTCACTCAAGTTGTCATTGTCGCTCCTTCCTTGAGTGTATTCTTCAGTTTTGCTGCCTGCGTCCACGCTTTGATTGTTCATCACCTTTACCCTTCGAACAATCTTGACCATCTTCCTGAACTTCAGCAGACTGTGGGACCGCTCACCACCCTCAATTGCACCACAAAACTTGTCCTGGAGCGCATCGTCAACAGACACCACTGTCACCGTGTCTCCCACAGTCTTCACGATTTCACCTCACATTTTTACCTTCACTCTTCACATCCGAGTCCGTCCCCAAAGGGCCCCCTCCGCCACGATACCCCGCCACAATGGCCATACACAGCCCCCTCCATACCAGTCGAATCAGCGACGCCCTCCTCCGCACCATCTACGCTTCCGACCAGGAGATGTACCCGGCGCCGTTGACCTACGAGCGCCTGCAAAGCTGGAGAGACGCCTGTCCCGAGCTGTCCATCTGCTTCAGTGCCAGCGATGATGACTCGGAACAACCAGTGGGCGTCATCATCGTGCTCCCTCTTGTGAAGCAGTACTGGGAGGATTTGCTGGTGGGCAAGATCAAGGAGGTGGATGTTGATGCTGGAGAGATGTTCGCGGGGAGAGAGCTGCAGCAGCTGCAGGCGCCTGTGGAGGTTGGGTTGCATGTGTTCCACATTGAACGCTTCGCTGCATGGGACGCCGAGGACGCCTTGAAGAAGACTGGTGCGCGGCCTGCATTGTTAACAGTGCGAGGCTATGAGGACGGCAAAATGCGATTTGCGGACATGGCATTGGAGGAGGTCCAGAGGAGGGTCGAGGCATCCAATGTTGAGGTGGGGGAAAGGAGGTGGAATGTTTTGGGATTTTCTGGTGAGTGACTTTAAAGCCCTACGACTTCGATTTTGTTTTGGTGATGTTGTGGCTGACGGAATGGTTCTCTGATGCACAGCGCTCACGGCAACGCCTGCGGGAAAGAAGACATTCGCGCGCCTGGGTTTTGTGCCCACGGGATATATGGAAATTTTTGGGCTAGTTGAGATCTCATCGCCGTCGCCCGTACGCGAAGCATCGCCGTCCTCCCAGGCGTCTAAGATGCACTCGGACGGTGACAATACAAGACGCGCCCAGAACAACGCAGATCCTCAGACGACAGTGGAAAGCGTTTATATTTACCCAGGCGAAGCCTACATGGAGGGGCTGAGCTCTGGTGTTATTTCAGAATATGAAATGACTGTGAGATACAGTGCAACTTCTCTCGATTAGAAGAGCAGCGTCTGGCGGCAATGCACGCAATTATGGTCTACCAGGGATCAATAGGATCCTTCATCGTTGGTCCAATCACGTCGGTAACATCCCACGATGCGCTTCAGCAGGAGTGCGACCTTTCCCTGAAACGAATAGGTACCTATGTACCTACCACATCTCGAGCTCTCGCTCTGAACCCCCCACTTCTGGTAGAAGCCGACGCTACTTCAGCTCATATCCTTTACTCATCCGACCCTACATCGCCAGTCCTGTTCTCCCACAGACGGCTCAACTCCTTACGCTACAACCTGGAGATTCAAACTCCTGGAAATGGGCCACTTTCACCAGAATCGTGCTCGACGGGAAGCCGATGAGCACCCGCTTGAGCGCAGTACTTCTCGTGGCTCTAAAGGCTTTGTCAACAGAATAACCGGCAAGAAGAAGCACATGGGAACGGCGCCCGTTGTCGTCGCCGACACACAAGTCCGTCAAGCTAGCTTTGTTGAGCACCGACGTACGCACATCATCTCCGGCGAACCCACAGAAATTGACTACCAGAAACCGGTAGCGAGTACTCTTACAGACCAGAAGCAATGCGTCGCAGTCGCGGGCTCGGTGATCGGTCTGGATACAGAAGCTCATAAAGATGATGTTCTTCCAGCTCTATGCCATAGTCCTGCCGTACACCAGCAAAGCCGGGCCGGCCCGCTAGTTAATAACCCAATAGCGTCAACTTCCCAGCTCGGCGATGAACTAATCTCCGCGAGCGCAAGTGAAACCAGCACACTTTTCGAGCATCGTCCATCGAGTAGACCGGTTAGAAATGAAACTTACGAGGATACCCCGGCCCTTTCCCTTTGGGACCGCGCATACAATGCCCTTCAAGAAAGCCATCCGGACTTGATCAAGGAGTATGACTCGCTGCTGGAAAAAGAGCTCAAAAAATACCACCCAGGTATGTGTCGAAGGCCTTCGGTGTCTCAAAGAAGTACTAACAGTGTTCTTTACGTCAAGACGCCAAAGCCGTGAAGGCATATATCGATACTTCCGAAACGTCAAAAAGCGATCCATTAGCTCATGAGCGTCGATTGTCACGGAGGTCACAACTCGATACAATGATCGCGGAGAGCTTGCATGGCTTTGACCCGGAGAAGAGGCTCAACCGAGAATTCATACCGCGGGAGAAGATTGCCCAAGCTGCGAAGCTGGCTAGCACGGTCAAAGACTTCATCGAGCAGGCTGTCAAGGGGTCTCCTGAAGCTTCCATGGCATGGGCAGGGGTGTGCATTGTCCTGCCACTCCTTACAAATCCGATTATTGCAGACGAAGCCAACAAGGACGGATTCGCATTTGTCGCTTCTCGGATGAGCTTCTGGTCCGCAATGGAACGGCAGATCCTTCGGCATGGTGTAGGATCTTCTGTTTCACCCGCTCTGACGGCGGAAGTTGAGAATCACTTTGTGACTCTGTATCGACACATGCTCGAGTTTCAAATCCGGACAGTTCTTCGATTTCATCGACAGGGATTGAAACGCTACTTGGAGGATGTCTGCTCGCCCGGCATTTGGACACAAATCATTGAAGCCATTACTAAGCAGGAGAGCGTCTTCAATGAGGACCTGCAAAATATCCACAACATCAACACAGCAGCTAAGCATTCACTAGCAATGGCTGATCAAGACAAGTCGTTGATGGGATTGCAGAGTCTCATTCGGGATGTTGCAGAAGACATCCACAAACTTGTGACTGAAAAGGAAAAAGAATGTCTGCAACTTTTCCGTCTCACTGAAAACAGCAAGGATGTCACTTACGAATGGTATAAGAGCCGTGTTGAGGACAGAGTGGAAAACACCTGCAAATGGGTTCTTCAACACGAAAACTTCCAAACATGGCTAACTGCGGAGTCGGGACCACTTTTGATATCGGCGGACCCTGGATGCGGGAAGTCCGTCTTGTCAAAGTATCTTGTCGATGGCTTCTTCCCAGAGGCTCCGAGTACAAGTTCCGCCGCTGCCTGTTACTTCTTCTTTAA
>RANZ01000328.1:0-43783 GCA_009805285.1 Neurospora terricola FGSC 1889 | reverse complement strand
GGGGCGGGAGTGGGCGCATCGGAATCGGTCTTGGAGAGGGGCGAGGAAGTGCGCTGGATGTCCTTGCCGTTGCCGAGGAGCGGGGAGGCGGTGCGGCCGATGACGGGGGGCGTAGAAGTGCGCGAGATGGGCGGCGTGGGCTTCTTGATGGAGGGCTTGTCCCACGAGGAAAAGAAGTCGTCGTCGGGCTCGCCGGCCGGGGTGTTGCTGCCTGTGGCGTCGTCGCCGTCGGTGGTGACTACTTCTTCGGGGTACCTGGGTTGGAGGCAGACAGCGCGTCAGCATTCCGGGTCATGTAACGTGTAATAAAACGGATTGTGTAACTGAGGGGTAGGGTATTGCATACTCGCGGGCGTCCCTAGCAGCCCTCTTCTTGAGCTCCTCCTTGTACTTGGTCGCGGCGGCGGATTGGTACTTGGTCTTGGGGTCCTTGCTGTTCAAGGCGGCGGAACCACCGTTTTGCTGGAAGAACTTGGTTGCCGACTCATTGCCGCCCACCTTCATGATCCGTAGCTGGTCCCATTGCCATTCTGTAGACGAACAAGATTTCGGTTAGCGGGCGAGAGTCGCGTCGTGGGGTAGAGATCGAGAGAACACATACGGTCGAGGTTAGTAGACCGCACAAAGGAAATGTGGACGCCGAGGTTGCGGTGGTTGGCCGAGCAGTCGAGGCAGAGGTAGATGCCAAAGGGGACCGAGGTCCATGTTGGGTTCTTTTGGCCGCAGTCGAAGCAGATCTGTTGGCGGCGAGGAGAGGTTAGCTTTCTGGATGTCTGGGATCGTTGCTCGCGTGGGCGCATACCTTGTTGGCTGGCTTCGCCTTGAGCTTCTCAAAAAGCTTGAGCGACTGCTGCTTTGTCGCGAGACCGCTCATCTTGTCGGGAGTCCGGTGATCGTTCGGAGTATGTCTGTCCTTGGCAGGGTTTGTGATGTGTCACTAGTTCTCGACTGTCGTTGTTGTTGACCCCTTTGCTCGGTTACGTTGTCAGGGTCGAAACGTGCTGCCGTCAGGGAAAAAAAGTGAAAAAGGGGGCAGAAGTTGAACAGGGCGGCGTTGTAGGTTTCCGGCTTGTTACAAGTTGTCAATTATTCGAGTGTTGTCATTCGCCCGCACCGCCGCCCGCAGTTCATTCAGGAGACGGGAGCCCCAGCGGAGAGAGCCGGGCTGCCTGGCAATTGGAACGTCCATTGGGGCTTCTTTGGCTGGCGTCAGTCCACTGAACGCTTCAGGGCAGGGGCCACATTTCCTTGTGTTCGCGCCCAGACGCTTGCTCGCCCTTCCATGTGGCATCTTGGCGCCTTGGCATCGCCTAATCCCCTTCCTGCCTAGCGCAACACAGACTCCACCCCTCGCCGGACGGACCTCTGCCGGGAAAGATGCCGTGCCGGCAACGGGGCAACAGCACGGGGAGCTAAAGCTTCTTCCAACCGCAGCTCATCACAGCTTCGGACCTCTTATTGAAGTTCTCATAACAATCACACGGCTGAAACATTGCCGTCGAAATATGGGTGTTGTCTTGAAGCCTCCATGATGAGAATGCTCACTACTTCGGCCGGCGTCAGGCTTCTGAGCCCCGCTGCGGTCCGTCAAGCAACCATTACAGCTTCGAGAGCTCCGACAGCTAGCGCCATTCTCGTCTCATCGCGCCGGCAATATGCGACCGCTCAGGAAACCTCAAAGAAGAGATCCGTGACGCCGTTCAATGATGATGGCCATGTTCCTTGGACTCAGCTCTCAGCTGGTGAAAAAGCCGGGCGCGCCGTCCAGCAAACGTTCAACTTCGGCTTGGTGATTTTGGGTGTCGTCCTGACCGTACGTTTTCCCTCCCTAAGCATTCTCATCACTCACTTCAGTTCTTGTATTAACTTCATCACAGGGAGGAATAGCCTACCTCCTCTTCACCGACGTGCTCTCGCCCGAGTCCAAAACCGCCTACTTCAACCGGGCCGTCGACCGAATCCGTGCCGACCCTCGCTGCGTCGCCCTTCTTTCGCCCGGCGACCCAAAGAAGATCGCTGCTCACGGCGAAGAGACGTACAACAAGTGGCGCCGAGCGCGGCCGATCGCGGCAACGGTCGAGAAGGACAGCAGGGGCGTGGAGCATTTGAAGATGCATTTTCATGTATGTTTTCTGTTCTTTCCTTTTCTTTTTCTTGGAATGTGGTGATGATGAGGCTAACGGAGAGAAAAACAGGTCGAAGGACCGAGAGGCTCCGGCGTCGTCGGATTGCATCTGACCAAGCAACCGGGACACTGGGAGCACGAGTATCAGACTTTTTACGTGGATGTGAGGGGACATCAGAGGATTTACTTGGAGAATAAGGAGGCAGAAGTGGTGGCTGCTAAGAAGGGAGGGAACAAGGAGTTCAAGTTTTTGGGTGTCAAGTGGAACTGAGAAGCTTCCGTTGGCTTGTATGAATACTGTATGGGGCTCTTGGTAATTCTTTCAAGGGTGAACTACGATGCAGTTGATTGTAGGTCTGCTAGTTCGTTCTGTTGCTTTAACTGAGAAAGTTTGCTGTCATTAGGACGTTGGAATTATGCGCCATGGGATTCAGCACCTCACAATCACTGCAAAGGGATATGAGAACAAAGTTGTGAATAGGAGGACTGTTCATTATATGTCCTCGTTGCTGCTACGGATATCGAGACCGCAGTCGCTTGTACTATAACTATACTAGCTACTTGTCCTGCCTTGCTCTGCTCCCGAAATCAGAGAGCTTCCTGAATAACCCTAAACCCTTACTTTCCATCGCCTTCCAAGTCTTCATTTGACAAGTCCAGCCACTGGTCCTAATACCAGTATCATAGTGATATTCGAATACAATAATCCTTCCTTTCTCGCCACTCTGGCATGCTGCCGGACAAAAAATGACCTAAGCGCCGCCCATCATAAACAAACCCAAACGCCGCGGGTTAATGATGACCAAGGAAACACCAATAATGTTACACCAGAAAACCAATCACCGTTTCCTTTTCGCTTCGTGAACAGCACGTTTTTCCTTTCGCCCTTTTCCCCTCTTTGATCAGTGGCCATTACGCCCAGCCAAACGGTTCTCTCGACTTTGTTTCTTGTCGCTACCGTGGGCAAAATCTTGGTTAGATCGGAATCGATCCGACCGAGGAAACGATGGCAGTCGTACCCATATGCGCGCCATTGATCCGACAGATTCCTGTCGGCTTTTTCTCAACAGCTTCCTCCGCAACCATGACAAGTTTGGCCGTTTGGGCCTTGGTGAAGGAGCCCATTTGGACAACTTCGCAGAGACTAGTTAGATCCCTCTTGGCCCTCCATCTTGGCAATCCACTTGGACATCTGCGAGTACTTGTCCTCGAATGTTTTCTGGAGCCTCTCGCAGGCCTGCCACATGGGGCTCTTCTTGGCCCAGTACGTGTAGCAGTTGTTGAAAATCTGGTTCATGTCGGCGAGGAATTCGTTCTCGTCGACGTACTCGTTGCGGTCCATCTTGGCCCTCATTGTTTGCAGGTCCATGGGCTTGGCCACCTTGTCGAAGTAGTCGGGCACACCGTCGGATTCGGGGTTAACGGGATCGCGGAAGGGGCCAACAAGGCGGGTCCAGAAGCCTGTGGGTGCAATAGTGTCAGTAAATATGCTCTATGCTGCTAAGAAGGTGGAAATGACATAGGAGAGGTAATTACCTGGGCCGCTGAGCATTCTGGTAAGAAGGTCGTCGCAGAACGCCAGCTTCTTCGAGGTGGTAAGCTCAACCTCCCCGTTAGCCACATTGTACTTCCGTTTGTAGCCGGTCTTTGGACCAGTGGTGCTGGGCCGACCGGGTCCCTTGCGGCCAGTAGGCGTGGCTTTAGCACCGTTGGTGTGGCCAGCGTCGGAGTACCTGGCCTTCTTAGCAGGACGCGCCTGCTCGCCATCACTATTGGCGACGGCATCGTGCCAGCCTTGATGAGCAGAATTAACGACTTCCTGAGAGACGGGCGGGGTGGGGGTTGCTGCTGGGGCAGGAGTCGCATCCAGCGAGCTCATAGCCACCACCAGCTCACTCAGAACTTCTTGGGGCAGCGCCTTGGCGAACTCTGCACGATCCTCAGAGGCCCGCATGTATTCGGCCGCCCAGGAAAGCAAGAGCTTCCGGATGGATGATCCCTCGGGGGTTTCGTTCCACACCTGAACAAGAAGAGCGGTGGCGGGGATCGAGTTTGTGAGCCGGCGGTATTCGATCATGGCATCGATCGTGGCATCGCAGAGGCCATCGATGCCCAAGCTGTGACCGAGCTTCCAAACGCCGATGAGGACCTCGTAGTCGGGGGGTGTGTCAGGGTAAACCTGGCCTTTGTAAAGATAGTGCTGGGTGTAACCGAAGACATCGACCGAGGTATCGCGGAGCTCGACTACGTCCTCGACCGACTCGTTGTTTGCCGCCTTTTCTCTAAAATAGCGCCTGTAGTAGGAGGACTTGGCACAGAGAAAGTCCTTTTGGATACCGAAAGGCATACCATCGGGGCCGACCATGATGATAACGAAAAGAGCGTGTGATTGACTAGAGCCAAGATAAGTGTTAGTGTCCGCTTCGCGTTGGGTCTGCTTCGAGTCGACTTACAGCCATGAAAATGGAGGCTTGTCGACGGATTCGACTGGCGAACGGGATGCTTCTTGTTTCACAGCTTTGACGATGCTAGCTGCCTCGTTGTCGGCTTCTGTAGTGGCCTTATCATTGTGGCCATCGTGTGTCTCGTCGATTTTCGCGTCGTTGTCGACGCCGTTCACATCGTCGGATGTACCATTGAGGGCGCCATTCATTCCTGAGATATTCTCTAGACATAGAAGTCAGAATTCGGAGCTGAACAACGAAGAACAGCCTTTTGGAATTGACCAAATATGAGACAAAGACCTAACATCGCGACCGATGCAAGGCGAAGCAGTGAGCTTGAAGGTGGGGAAAGACTTACCAAGAACAGATCTAGCAAGATCTTGACAGGCGGTAGGTGAGGCACTCATGTCTGTCGGATTCCCCTGAAGAGAGGAAGTCATAGGTCTTGATCTAACTCGGGGACGGGAAGTGTCCGCAAGTCGGACGGTGAAAGATTGAGACCAGCCTAAGCAAGGGCGAGGTCCCTCTCAAATGATAGAAGGGTAGGGTGCGTGGATTGGGTTTGAATGAGCCCGGGGCATCTGCGTGTTGATGCTTGGTGTCCCGAGTTCGTGTTGTAATGATGGTTGATGAAATTGGTTGATGGAAGAAGGGGAAAGGGTTGAACGGGGTTTAAGAAGTCGAAAATCGAAATTCGGGGCATCAACTCAGTGAATGTAAGAGCGCGGGCCTAAGCTTGAACCTTGAGCTCCCGCAGAAGTGAAGGCTCAAAGTGTTGTAGGCCACATTGGCCAATCGTGTCTCGTGTTTTGGCCCCACCCAGAGTATGGTCAGTGCTTTCCGTGCTCCCTTCCCCCATGATCTCGTAGTGCACAGACCACAATGTCCTGCCAACCGCTTCCAATTGGGCGACACCCTTCGAACCTCGACCGATTCCGTCACTTCACCCGCCGGCTGTATCGCCCATTGACCCCAACTTCACCTGGGCTTCTTCACCTCTCTTTCTTCCACTTCTTCATTCCGTTTGTTTGCTGCTCAGGTTCTATGGCTGATACACGCATGACCCTTCTGTCTATTTCCCCTTCACTTTCATCCTTCAATCCCGCAAATTACTCGAGCATGCTGGCCAAACAAGCCCACGCTTGTGCAATGACGCAGCACAGGCAACAGTGTCCCGCCCCGCAGTGCTCCCTTCTCCGGTTCTCCCACCGACACTCCCTCCAACAGCACCGACTCCCAATCTATTCCGCTTCTTCTTTAGGGATCTCAGGGCCTCTTCGTCATAAACTAGTAAACATCAGTTGTTTTGAGGATTCAGGCTGACTCGTCAATATCGCAGAACACTCGTCGCTTTGTGGGGTGACAGGCACCCCTCAATTGGGGAACAGTCGCCCGGTAAGGGGGACTTCGTCTCTCAACCCCAAGACAACCACTGATGGATGTCTGTTCCACCATGATCTCAAACACTTCATTTGGCTCGAGATAGCAGTAACGCATTTCAACATTATTCCGGTCAGCATGTCGTTATTCACACTTTCCCCCTTCTCGTTGTGGCGCGTGGTGTGTCATCGACCATCAACGCCGTCACCGCATCAGGACTCGGCACGCTCAACACACCATTCCGCGAACTTTACCGCGACCGATTATCTATTTCATTCGCTTTACCTTTCGACCTTCTTCGAAAATTGTTACACCGGCAGTAACCCGCGCAAAATGTCGGCCTCGTTGCTGCACGTCGACCTCACCCGCATAACCGTTCAGACTTCAACATTACCACTTCCGCTGGACATCTGACGATCCAAACGCTGTGATTGAAAAGTCAATCTCCGGGACGACGATTCAACAACAAGATCAAGGGCGTGTGGCTCAGTTGGTAGAGCGTTCGCTTAGCATGTTTCCGAGCATGCGAAAGGTCCTGGGTTCGATTCCCAGCTCGTCCACTTCTCGATCATCTTCATCTCCACTTTCCGGGCGTGTGGCTCAGTTGGTAGAGCGTTCGCTTAGCATACTCACTCACCTGTATGCGAAAGGTCCTGGGTTCGATTCCCAGCTCGTCCAAAATCGGCGATGAGATGATTCGAGGCTCTCTTTTTGATCGTGTTTGGATCGCCTGATTTTTTGCTCTTCTCGGTGCGCGGCGATCTTCTTACTCCCGGAGTGACAGTTTGTTATTTCCCCATGGTTTGTGAGGAAGAATGGTCCGAATCCTTTTTTGAGAATTTGCTTTAACACACCATCAGTTCGCCTGTTTTCGAATCGGCATTTGTAAGACATGAATTTTTTCATGTTCCTGGACACAACGAACGTTGGGCTAGTGTCTAGGGTTCTGGAAAATGTCAACGAGCCGGTTCAAATAAGTTTGACATTCGCAAATATAGCCGCTCGAAGTCGGGACCTCAAATCTTATCAAGCCTGTCGCTCTGTCCTCGATCTATAGGCTCACTTACCCTCTCCTTTCACAGGTGAAACATACAGTGTTCATTGCAGACGAGCTAAAAGAACATGCCCGAGGTACACATTGTCACAAAACCATACCGGAACTTGATGGACAACATGTCCTATTTCTTCATCCGTATTGCTACTTCCTCAATCGCTATCCCAAAGCTTCAACATGTTCAGGTGACTTCCCAACCAGCCATTCCGATACACCAAGCAGGCAAGAAGACATTTGCTCCGTATCCAAACCTCCACAATGCTAAGATGATCCCCAAGTTGGCAATCACCCACTTAGCTACTATCACAGTTAGTAGCCCTGTTGCTCAAGCACTGATGAAGACAGGTACCTCCAACCAAGGTATCGCTCGTCATGCCCGACACCAACACCTCCCCCTTCGAATTGCTCACGACACACGCATCCATAACCTTGTTCGCGGCGTACGCTAGCGCCGGGAAGCGCGCGTTGTCGATGACTTTGCCCCAGCTGATGCAGCACGTGACGCCGGCGACATTGTAGCAGGTCGACCGCGGGCTGCTGGGGATTCCGGTGTCGGGCAGGTTGTTGATCAGCGTCCTGCAGACGGAGGTGTAGGATTGGTGGATGTTGCTGCATTGGGGCAGGGCGCTGCCGCAGCGCTTGTTAAGCGGCTTGCTGGACGGGGCATCGAAATCGACTGAGCGCTTGGTGAAGGTCGGGTCTTCGCCGTACCTGGTTATGTAGGGGGAGGTTAGTGAAGTTCATCTCGTAGAGGTGGGTGGGTAGGGTGATTCAAGGCTTGACGGCGGTGAGACAACGGGACGGCAGACGGGAGACGACTTACCAGGTGAGAGTACCGTTGGCAAACTCAGTCTGCTGGATGACAATGAGGCCTTCCTCGGGAGCTGGAGCGGAGAGCGGCGAAGCCGAGACAATGGCAGCCAGGAAGGCGCCGAAGGTGAGATACTGCTTGGAGAGCATGTTGATGGTGGTTCGTGAACAAGTGTTCTGCTCTTCCGTTAGCTTTCACTTCCAGTTTCACGAGCTGCGACTCCCATTGAGAGGGCTTGGTTGATCGTACCGGTTCGAGAAGGTTGGGAAGATAAAGCAAAAGGCGCGTGATAGTCCTGGTGGTGATTGTTCCTGTTGCTGCTGCTGCTCAAATATTCTGGCGATGAAGGTAGGACATCACCGACCTTTTATACCCAACTCTCCAATCTCGTGCACGATCTCCATGCTCTTGACTCGGGTCGTTGGCTTCATGCTGCGCACATTCCCATCTCGAACCTGGCAGCATCCGCATCATCAATCCCCAACTCATCTTGCCTCGCTTGACCTCAGCTCCGCTTCCAGGCTTTCCTCCGTTGACATCGTCGTCGCAGTGTCCATCCAATTCATTTGTGCTGTGCCACTGTCCATGGTGTCTCCATCGCCAACTGCAGTACGCTAGTTGCCAAAGGCAGGATCCTTGCATGGATGAAGAAGTCTAGCTCTCAACTTAAGGCAGTCAAGCTTTGACAAGCTTTTTGAGGCTGTGATTGAGTGGCATCGAAGCATTAAAGCATCTGCCGATCTGAGATCGACTGCAACTTCACGTCCACTCCGCCGCTGAGCCGCATTCAAAACCAAGAAGACAAGAACGGAACACTACTATCCGGATCCCACGTAGAAGAGCTTTTTGGGGGCCAAAATCCTTCTTGATATCAACTTCGGCGGTACTACAACTATAGGCAGGGCCTTCACTCAGAGGTTACGTTACTCTCATAAGCTTTTAGCGCCAACCACCCGCTGTAGGATAGCAATAGCGTCAAGCAGCGAGTGCAGTGAGATCCCAAGAGGCAGGTAGGATTGTAAGAGAGCTCTCGACCACTTAGAATGAACCATGCAATAAGGCTGCAAGGCTAAATCCCAAGAATCCATGTATGAGCGAACGGCTGGAAGTTGGTGGAAGGACAGTGCAGATGGCCAAAATTCTGGGACCAGACCGCACACGAGAGTCTGAAAGGCGATGCTTATGACCAGAGTGAAAAGGTTGATTGTGGCGTGGTTGAGAAAAGGGAGAAGGCGTGCCAGGCCACTCTGAAGATTGAAACTCTGGATGGGGTGCACCTTCCTCCTGCGACAGGACTTGTCCTGGGTTAGGCGGAGAATGAAGAAGTCATCATTGGGAACAGAACAGACTCTCCTTGGCGTCAACTTGTTGTTTCAATAAGAAGACCTCACCGTAGGAACAAAAATAGGCGTAGCCTTTGCCAACGTCAAGCATCACAATGACACTTCCTTACAACTTCCTCGTCGCCGCCTCCGGTAACATTGCTCCGGAAGAACACATAAAGAACAAGGAGGACAAGCAAATGGAACCAAAAATATGCAGCAAAAAAACGAAGCAAAAAAAACATACAACACCAGGGATTCGCTGGTCGTCACCGACCCAACTACTAGTCTGGCCCTCACTGGCTTATCTATGGGAGAGCGGACGGGATCCCGAGTTTTCCAGTGGGTATGGTCGTATGTGCTTGATTTAGGCGAGAAAGTGGATTATATACCAAGTTGCGTGGTGGGACACCCGTTATMCAGATGGACCGGAAAAACAAAAGAAGCAGTAACATAAAAAGGGATGAGCATACGAATGAAGACGATACGATTGACGACCATGATTTCACGGGTATTTCGTAAGGGATAATAAATCCATGGAAATACTCTTCGTATCAACGTGAAACGCCAGTTCATACTTACGTAAAGGAGAAAGTACCGATACATAGATCCAAACCCTCACTTGAAACTGTACTTCCGGTRGGCATCTGTAAGTTTCCGCGTTTCTTCTAAGACTTTCCCCGGTGCAGCATTTGAGTGACAAGGTTAGTGATCGTAGAAAGGATTGGTTCGATGAGGCTGCTCGGCGTCTATGCCGTAGAAATGCCGGCGTAACCAAGGATTTCCATTCCATATAAGGCGAGCTGCAGAATCGGCGGGGAAATCTGCCTCTTCTCCATGCAACTAAGGTTGTAGGGTGGGATTGACGACTTCTCCGAGAGGATATGTAGTGCCGATATTGTATCAGAATGGACCTGATATCGCAGTCGATCCCGATGAGACAGGGCCTTGAAAGCCACTTGACTGAGGACTGACCTCGCCAGCAAGTCAATTCTCATGGTATAGTAGAGGCTCCCAAGCTCACGAAAACCCAATCATTCCGAGGCGGAGTAACAAGAGAGAATGGGAGCACCAGTCCGTCACAGCATCTTCAAACCCACCTCGCTTACTACCTTCACGTACTGGGCAGAATCCAAAAGTACGTATTGCTCCGCCCACTCGAAGCTAGTATGCTTCAAGGGTTGTAGCTTTTAGGTAACTGGCATGTTCGAACCCGGGGATCGTGCCATACACGAGGATGACTGCACGAGCGGTACATATTTGCAACGTCAATGCAGTGGAATACAACGATGAACTGTCTCTGGCCGTATTGCCAGGGTATGGATGAGGCCAGCCAGGCCAGAAACATTTCCCCGACGTTGCAAAGTGACAAGCGCGCTTGCGTTTAGACGGCAGATCACAGCCGTTATGTCCGAGCAGGCGGTAGTGGCAACAGCTGCCAAGTAGGTACTAGCGGAGAGGGTCTAGTACATGAACAGGGCCGACTGCCACTCGGGCCGAAGTTCCATGCTACGAAAGCTTCTCTCCTTTACGAGAACCATGGTTCTAGACTTCCCCACACGCTTCACTGAAAGCAAGGGTTAGTATAGGGTCATGCGAGGCAAACTCGGCGATACAACCATGTGGGTTGCAGAGGACGGACGGACAAGGACAAGGAAGCGAGGAGGAGCGGGTTGACCCGCCGAAGAAAGAGCCGCTCACCGAGTGGTCCTCGGTGTGCGCGGATAATCCTAAACGGGCGCGAGCTACGCCTCGCCTATGTAACCGATGGCGGGGAAGGGGGTGGAGGAAACATGTTGTGTAGGAGCTTTGACATTGGTGTTTCTCCTGTCCCTAGTTTCAAGGCTTGGCGGTAGTGGTGCACGTTGCAGCCTCGTATCCTCCTCAGTGYGTCATGACATATCAACCGCACTTTGACTCCCAGTTTCTGGACGCAGCTCGACGAATTTGGTCGTTTCGTGATAATAGAATGCAATGGCCAGCAATGGTTGGTGATCGGAGACCTTGGCAATGAAAAGCCAAGATAGCCAGCTTGTTTTGGTCGATATAGCCTCGTCCCGGACCCTGGACGGCACAATATCACGTCGGTAATAAAGGACCACTGATATAGATTGAGCCTCAACAACTAACCCATCGTGTTTGGAGTGTTATGAACAGACGACTGTGCCTTGACGTCACTGCCGATAAGAAAAGGGGAAGCAGGGTGAAAGGAAGCATCTAAAAGAGGAACGATAAGGGGGAAGCAAGGGGTGCAGGGAGGTTAATCTAGGGGTCGGCCACTTGTTCCTTGTCTGGCCGTTCACACTGGTGAGATTTAGCCGTACACCCGGGCGATCAGGGACGTAGTGGACAGCAGATAGCCTCTTGGAAGCTGTCTGGGTACCTCTTGATCGGGGCACGTAATCGTAGGAACAATCCCTCAGGGTCGGTGCCAGGACGCGGCGTCACCCGTCCAGGGCCTATTCGTTGATCGGATGTGAGATTGCGTCTGCACCCGATGACAGCGATAAGCCACGATAACGCTGTAAGACAAGGTCTTCTCGTTTTCCCACCCGTCTCACAGAAGCCCTTTTGTAGAGGTTGACGTATAATTGCTTCTGACACCGCTTATCACGGAGAGAAGACTGGTCCAACTGAAAACACCGCATATCGCGGCATTAGTAGAGATGGCCTGTCCACGTTGGCACAGAGCCACTCGCTACCCAACTGATCGACTGTCTGGTGCCCAGCTTTGAAGACTTGCGCGGTGGAGGCCAGAAGGGAACATGACATCTCCTTCTATCCTCCCAGTTTGCGACCCTGGGATCGATCGATAGCAAAGTAGTGATCATGGGCGGCGTGCAGGACATTCCGGGCAGGCCTGTTTCGGCACTGGAGGCGCACTGATGACACTCTCCCTAAGCGAGCAAGGTGTTTGTTGCGTAGAGTGGATCAGGGAAAGATAGCCGAAGAGTAAGCGAGGCCCCCAACTCAGGCACCCGTGGATCGCTTGATTGCTCGTATGGTTTGAGGGTGTCTGTTGGTCGTCCAGTGCCGTTGGTAGCGCATGGAAGTTCCTGAAAGTGGCGTTTCCCCATAGTAAATGCAAGCCTCTTCATATCGATCCCTTTTCCGGGGCTTTTAACCAAGATCACCCATGTTGGTGAGGGCGGATGAGGGTGGCTGGACACTCCCTCTGTATGGAAACGTCGAGACCAGTCGACAGGCCAGGGTCCATGGGCACCGCAAGACCACATCGGGGAAGCAGGAACAACCCGTCCGGTGACGCAGGAAGCAGGAGATACAAGGGCGGTGGTGGCTGACGGTGCTTCTCAAGCCTAATCGACTGTATGATCTGATGCCTTGTCCGAGTTCGTTCCGGTAACTGTTGGATTTTGTGTTAGCAAGGGAGGAATGTTATTGTAGAGAGCTTCAGATCCAGGGCTACCTCTCCGCCTTTGCGCCTTGTTGTCTTTGGTAGAGGTAGGTAATGACTGAACTGCTGGGGAATTCGGATGGAAGCCAAGAAACGCAAAGACAACCGTGAAAGGGTTGCAACCGTGACACCCAAGCAAGAAAGGGCAACGGAAGAATTTCCGAGGAAGAGATACCTTCCTGTCTTGTAGACGCTCCGTCGGTTGATCTGAACCAACAAAGCTGGAGATGATGTGGTGGAAAGACGGGTGCGCATCCGTGGTCCAACGTCTCAGCTGTTCGCTCCAGTCCAGTCCAGTCCAGTCCGCTCTTGAGATTCGCCTCAATGTCCCTTGCTTGTCGACATTTGACAATTCATTTCGCGGCGCAGACTGTTCCTTCCATGGAGGTGCTTTGACAGCATTTTGGGCCCAAGGGCAACTTAAGAGGCGTCGTGTGTAAAAATAGAAGGGAGAGAAATCACGACTCGGGGTGAGCTCCTGATTGTGGTTGATTGTGGGGTTACACCTTCCCCAGTCTAGAATTTGCGCTAAACTCGGGCAGATACCCCGTGGGGCGTGGGGGTTGGTCTCTTGTCTCCGCAGTGGGGCATCGCTGTCACAACAAACAGGTACATAGGAACAATCTCATCATCGATGGGCTGATGGAAGGGACACTTTCAATCTCAAGTCTCACTGTATCGTAACAATAAAACCAGCTCAGAAATCATCATCCCGAAATAACTTTTAATTTCAACCCACTGTGCCGGTGTCAGGAACACGGGCAGCATGTCCTCCATCCCCGCCAAGAATTGCCCCTTGGCTCTGAATATTACGGGCTACCATGGTTGAGCATCGAGAGCGTTGATGTTCTACTTCTCTGTTGAGCAAGAAAATGTTCTCATGTTTCGTGAGTTCGACATCGGCCCTTCCTCGTGACAAGCGGATAACCAAGCAAGCTTCTCCACAGAGTTACGTTTCACGCTTTGCCCTGATTGACCTTTGTCGAACCCCGTTGACGCCCGATACGGGACGGATGTTGTTCTGTAACTCTGAAACAGGAATCTTTCAACCTTCTCTTGTCACTTTGTGATCGACCTCATCTGGCCCGGACGCTCTGTGGACCCTGGGGAGATCGATTGCATCACCGGCGTCACTGCCACTGCACCCATCGCATTTCAGTCCATTCCTTGGCAGACACTCGTCGATTCCATTCGTTACATGCGTGTTTCTCCTGATTACTATTCAAAACTCGTTACCCAACCATTACCCAAACAACACTTTTCAGGCTGCCTTAGTTACAGTCCAAAAACCAACCGACGAGTTGCGGTGAGCACCACACAGAGAGAATCGTATGTCCCCTTTTCGAGATCTGCTGATGCGACTTTGTTGTGCGATGCGGCGCATGCCGAGAGCTTGTCTAATACAGAGAGGGGATGATGCACAAACATGACATACGATTGGCCTTCAGACCCCTGGCTGTTTTGGACGTTGAATGCCCTCCTTTCCACTTTTCCTGTCATAGAACAGAATCACCCAACACCGACCTCCTTCCTGTCTCCAATATGATATCACCAAGACAGCTGCTCAACGCTGGCCAACCAACGTAGCCAACGATTTCTCTTCGACTGCCCTCAATTTACGCTTTGCGCAGCGGCGTTGTCCAGGTCGCATCTCATTGCTTATCACCCATTCTACCCCAGGCTGTGCCCCGGACTTTCATCCCTCTTCTCACCCCGCAATCTCAAGAGCCAAGACCCGATAAACTCTCGGATTGGACACCCCGATCGCTGATCAAATAAGGGGTAGGCATTCAGGGCAGTTTCAATGGATGAGTGTTCTAAGAAAAGAGAACAATCCAGCCCAGCCACACAAGAGGAGACGGAATGTCAACGAAAGCTGACGTGATACACGATTACCCATTATCCATTGTTCCTTTGTCACAGTGTGTTACTAACCTGTGAGTAACCCACAATGACCTCCGGTTTGCTCCGGTCCTTTTTGCACAGCCGCGTAGGAGATATTGTCACTGGAAGATAAGGCCAGTGAGGTTGAGAAGATTCACTCCGGAATCGGCCTGAGTGCCAATTTCAAAAATGAGGACACCATTTCCTAGCAAGTGGTGAAGGCAGAGATGGTGATGTCCCCATTCGGAACGCCCGTATTACTGCATACTCGACATTGTCACCATTTTCCACCTAGGAGGTTGTCATGCCAAGGGGAGCCCAAGGACAACCAAGGACTACGAACCATAAACGGGAACCACAGCTTTACGTACTGCCGCGAAAGCTGCGCCTCGCCCTCCCATGCGCTGGGCCACATCTCACAAAATCCCCACGGGGATAACCGATCAAAGCAGGGCACGAATTTCCTTGGTTTTTTCGGTCTGCCGTGGTCATTGGCGTCGTTTCCGGCCTCGTCGTCGTCAGCTCCAAGAGGCGCGGAGGTTCGGTGCGCAGTGCTTGCATTCGGTGTATGATTTCAGAAAAAAAATAATCCTGTTAAAATCCTACTTACTAAGTTGAGTTAGTCCCTTCAGTTCTTTCTTCCATCCACAGTTTCACTGTAACGACATTACCTCAAAATAAACCCCCCCCAAAAAAAAGAAATTGGGGTAACCAAGAAGACTTGAAAGTTGAAACGTAATGCCTCGCTAACTAACCCGCCCAAACAGCAAGAGTAAGCGAAAGCCAAGCTCACTTTACGCAGGACCTACTTAACTCACCAAACCGAAACTGTCAAAGTGTCGGAGGAATTCATTGATGAGGAGCCTAGCCGTACATTCCATCGAAGAAGCCATCGATTGCGCAACATGTATGTCTTAGCAAACCTCAAACTCTTCTCGGGTACACCTTCCCACTCCAGGCAACCCCAAGGATTTCCAAGATTGAACTATCGATAAAAACCCGCACGCAGCTGAAGACGCCGGTCGGGTCACCCGGGTCACTCGGGTTTATGTTACCTTGATCACTCGAATCTAGTGTACGTATGGGGTGCATCTGGTCGGAACCATCCTCCGGCTGATCACTCACTCACTCACTAATCGCACACACCCACACACACACACACGAGGTGGATAAGCGGCTACCGAAACACAATGAATGATGTTGACGACAACCTAAAACGGATCGGAAAATCAAGAAAACGATAATGATGTGCCGCCAACGTTATCTGCCTCCCGCTCTATACTGTACAGAGTTACTGCACCACACCAGCCTAGCCAAAAAGTCAAATCTGTGTACGACACTCATTCGCAAGACTGTACTTAGCGTGGGGGGGCATCAGTCATTGGTCCCATGGTTCCTCATCAATGCCGGGCTGTTGGGTGTCAGATGGAATATTGAATGCCACTAGTACAAGTAGGTTGCTGGTGGTGTGCGGGATGGTGTGGTGTTGATCAGCAACAAAAAAGTTGGGGTAGGAAGTACGGGGTAAAAATTCAAAAACAAAAGTAACTTTTTGGATGGGGATGATCGACTTGACTTCCACCCCCCTTAACAGGAGATAGGAGACGGAGGGGAGGGGAAGGGAAAAGCTGAACCCGTTCGTTACCCGCCAGCCCACCCCGACTTTTTCGTAACCCCGGACTGGATTGTGTTGATGAATTGAGACACAGTTCGGGAGACACACTCTAGGTGCGCACACAGACTGATTTGCAATGGCATGCCAGTTTACCTTGTACTAGGAGAGTAGGAAGAAAAGATTACTGTGTTGATAATCATCAATCAGTAGTGATATGATACACACCGCTTCGAAGGCGAAAGGGGGGATTTATCAAAACAAGATCAAACATCGTCACCCATGCGAGCAAGTGGAAAAAGGACTGTTGTTCGAGTAAACGCGGGTGCAATACCCCGAAGTAAGCTAGTGTATTGCTTGTTTGCTTTGATCACCCTGTTGTTTACCAGACGCACTAAAGATTACACTCCGACTCCACGTTTATGTCCCCAAATCTTGAACCGCTTGATGACAAAATGAAGAAGAGAGGTGTCTCTCGTTTTGAATTCCTGCCTGCCTGTCTGCTATGACCAGAGGAGAGATGGGAGATGTGATGTGATGAAGCCAAATCTATCCCGTCGCAAGAAAAAACACGCCGATGAATATGATGAAACACAGATGTAGAAAGGAAATATTTCCTAATCCCAAAAGCAGACGTATGCCTCCCCAGTTCTATAATGTTCCCAGTAGTCCATAACCAATTTAAAAAAAGATTTCGCTGTGCCAGCTGTCCGGTTTCCAATGCCATTCGCCCGCTAGCAAGAGCCCAACCAAATGATCCATCCCTTTTTGGCCGACAATTATTAGACGAGTGTATCAAGCAAAAAATGATCAAAAGCTCTCTATGCAAGCCATACTCCACCGCCAGCTCCTAGCCAAGAACCAGTGGCAACCCAAAATGTGATGAGAGGAATCGACCCGTTGAACGCCAAACTTTGTATCCTTCTATAACGTCCCGCTAGTTCCAGCTAGTTGTTATCATTCGTCGTTATCGAACAAGTTCCGAAAGCCAAGGTTGTTCGCTGATGTTGATTTACAACCTGTCCATCATCTCCGCTCCAGAGAGGCTGGTAGAAGAAGAGCTCCTGATACTTGGGTTAAACCCATCGGCTGGTCCAAGCAAATCCTGGACAGCAACTTTCGGCACAGGAAGTTTCCTTTGAGTGCCATCAGGTCGGCTGATGATGTCGGTCAAGGACATGCCACTGCTCCTGGGCGCAGCGGGAGGAGTCTGGGTAAGCGAGAACTGCCCATCAAGAGCGGGCTCGAGAGGAGCCAGCGCAGGCGTCGTGTGCTGCTGGCCCAGGGAGAGATTCCTGAAAGGGGGCAGCTCAAGGCCAGGATGAGGGCGCAGACGAGGCGAGTGAGCAGGAGTAGCGAGTGGTGTGTGGTCGGGAGTGGGCGATAGCGAGTCGTGAGAGAATGTTGGGGAAGAAGGTGCTGTCGAGTTGGGCGAGTTGGGCCTCGACCTCTTGGCATGCCTGTAGGACTGGCCATAGTGGTCGTCGTGATCCTCGTGGGAGTGCGACCTGGACATGTGATAAGCCTGGAGCCCAGGGAGCTGATTCCTGGAAGCCGCGGCGGCATGCAGAGTGTTTCCGTAGAACTGGAATCGTGGCTGAAAGTGATGATGACCGGCGCCGTCCCGCTCAACTTGTCCGGCGGCCCTCGCGAGGAGCGAGATATCAGGGCCACTTTGGCTGCCGGCGGAGCTACGGGAATGGCTATAGGGGTTGAGACCCGAGGGAGCAAAGTTGTAAGGGCTGTAAGAGTGGTGAGGGGGTGACACGTTGGGAGAGGACATGGTAGTAGGGGGAGCAGAGCGGATAGCCTTGGGGCCGGGAGGAGGCATCATGTCGGGCTGCAACCCGTGACTGTGAACAAGGGGATGCTGCTGCTGCTGCTGGCCCTTGTTTCCCCTCCGCGAGTTAGGATTGCTGTGTATCCTCGAGTGCCGAGTCAGCTCGTCCGAACGCGAGAACTTCTTGCTACACCCCGGGAACTGGCACGCGTGCGGCTTCTCTCCTGTGTGTGTGCGAATGTGTCTTGTCTGATGCTCCAGGCGGTGGAAAGCCTTGTCGCACAGAGGACACTTGTAAGGCCGTGGGAGCTCGTTGGCGGGCTCAGTGGGTTGGGCACCAGGCAGGGGCCCGTTGGGGCGCAACAAACCGACTGTTGCCATCTCTGCTTCGGGCTGTGGTTGTTGTTGTTGTTGTGGTTGTGCGGCTTGCTGTCTTGGGGAGCCGCTGTGATCTCTCTTCTCGGCCGTTGATTCCGATGGATTCAGCAGATTGGAAAAATCTACTGCTGACTGTACGCGTTGCATGTGATCCGCCTCCTCTTGGGACGTAGTTGTCCCAATTAACGTCCTGGAGATGTGGTGTTTGTGATCTTCCGATTGAGCTATTGCGCTCGCTTGCGTGCAGCTGCAGGAGTAGAGGTGAGGGAAAAGTTCGCCAAAGGTTCTTGACAGAAATCCCTCTTTTTCCTCCTCGCTCGTTTTTCACTGGGTTGTTGTTTGCTGCGCCGAAGACTCCGAAATCCGGAAGTAAAATTTTTGACGATGGTGTTGTCAAGGGATCGCAGATCGGAGGGTTGGTGTGGAGATTGGAGCAGGTGTTTGGTGTTGGTTCGTATGTCGTGTTGTGTTGTCTTCCTTGATAAGGTCAAGTGCCGTCTGTGGTGCGGGCGCGGGTTGAATGCGATGTGGGTGATTGTTGGGGAACGTTGAGTGGTATGGGGAAGTAGTGACGAAAAACGGCGGGAAGAGATTATTTGGGGGAGCCGCACTGGTTTAAATGGGGGATGGGCGGTCTGACAGCCGGACTGACATGGGGCAACAGGCGGGCATGTGTGGACAGTGGGACGGCCAGTGGACAGGACAGGCCAGTGAGGGTGTGGAGTGGACGGGTGGGCGTAGCGACGACTCAGCGAGGCAGGAACACCTGGAGGAGGACGGGCACAGATTCGCGGGCAGAAACAGGCCAGAGGACTGGCGACTGGGCTGGAGGGATGCCAGGGCCCAGGGGGAAGAAGGGGGACCTGGAAGGTGCAGGTGCCCAGTGGAGGGGGATCTGAGCTGTTACAATCGTACCCGTACGGGGTAATATTTCACAAACACGAAAGATTGTAAATACGTAGAGGTAACTGACAACCCTCACCACCAACACTGCTCGCTGCTAACCGCTTTGGGCAATGCAAAACCCGATGTGAACCTCGTGCACTTTAAACAGAAGTTCAGCACATCCAGATCACGCTTCTTCGACATGCGTTCCTACGTCGAGTCTGCTTGGAGAATGCAATGGAGAAGGCTTGAACAGTACATATGCCATCGTACGCGTACAATACGATACGCAGCACTGAGTGCCGCGATGGAGTAACTTTATGTAGGTACCTTGTAACCTTGCTCGCCTCTCCTGCCCGCCCCTCCAGACCTCCAAAGGGAGGGGGGGGGGGGGGGGGGGGGGGGGGGGGGGGGGGGGGGCTGTTGCAAATTTGGCCGGTGTGCCAGGAAGGCGCGGCAGGGTAGCGCTGGGGTACGTTGACGTTGTGGGTTCAGACTCGTTGCTGGAAAATTACACGATATTACGCCTAGACAAGTACCGACCGTACAGGTACACCTGGCAGTCGTCTGAGTCTGGATGGCGTGCAGCCGAGCTCGCAGCCAGACATTCTTCCACACGCCGCCGCTGTCAATCACTTTTCCTCTTTTTGTATCATGCTCTGCCTGCCTCTCAGTCGGTCGGAAAGGGGGCTTGTATGGCATGGTCGGCTGATAAACAGATCCGGGGGGCCGCGGGGGAATCTCTGGATGGGTATGGAGAAAATGGTGGGGTGAAGTGGAAATCCGAGCAGGAAACAGACACTGATCCCATGATAAGAAAATGGCAAAGGGAGTTTGCGAAATAGTTTTGGAGTTTGGTGCTCCATCTTGGCGCCAATCCTGGTGTAAGAGGTTGCGCTGCTTCTATTTGGCCATTTTGTCCATAGATCAACGCAAGCAAGACACGCTGGCTGGCTGGGCATGGCTTGGAACCTCTTGACTCTGCCTGAAACTGGAAGCTCGAGACATACTGAATGGCTACGTGAAGGGCTTCTAACGTTGCATAAAAAGGGTCAAGGCCGGCATACGTCGAGGCTTCTCTCCTGGGGCAAAGTCGACATCATGCCAAAAGACATTTTGTGTAAGCTGCCTGGAGGAGACGTTACGAATCAGGCCGATCAGAGAGGGCCTGGGGGCGGTGAGGACGGTGGCTGAGCTTTCACATTTGCCGTGAGATGAGATTCATTATCGAACGGAAGTTGGGCGTCGTCAGTCCCAGCTAGCTGTCAATATTCAGCTTCTCGTCTCTTTTTGCTTGTGCTTCCACTTCAAAGAAAACTCTTTTGGTCTCACTCGTCGGGTTGGGCGACCAGAATTGTCAAAAATCAAAGTCGACACATCACAATCCCGACCTGCTCGTCACTCCCCCGCCAGCATGTTGAGGGGAGCACAACAGGATGCGGGCCAAGACAGCTGTTGCACTTTTGGAGACAGACACTTGAGGGCTTCCATTTCCGGCCACGACGAGAAAGCCTCTTCTTCTCGAGAGAACCATACACGTGTTGGGCGGTAGCCGTCGACGAGGTGGACGACCTTGTGCTTTTGTGTGTCTGCCTGTCTGGGCTGCCTTGTCTTGCAAGACCGTCAGATACAGAGACAATCGCGTCATGAGGACCACTGTTCTCGCCAGTTTCTGGCCGTCTCCCCCTCATCCGCCGTAGGCACGGCAGATCTCAAGGGCCCTGGCCCAGTCTAATTACGTCAAAGCCGCCTGGCACGTAAAGCTGAGTTTAAAGTTTGGCGCTTTATCCAATACGAGGAAGGAGTTTGCATGTGGGGGCTGGTTCGGTCATGATGGATCTGCTTGTGAGCTCCTCGGAAGGGAGACCGCCTAGCATGGTGCCAGACTCATCTCGTTCAGTTCCCCATGTTTTGGGGGTGGAGGACGCTCCACAAAACGACCGACCTGACGGAAATGTGAAATCATGCTTCGGCAGAGACCCTCGCCCAGCAGACAGGCAAAAGAGATAGCAACAGGGAAAGACGTGGGACGTGGCCCCAGACAGGCGCGCCCCGAGGGGTGGCGCCAAAAGAGATAAGACTTCCATGTCCCAAGTCCCAAAGCGTAAAGCGTGGAGGGCCCCAGATTGTGGGGAGGCCAGCCGCTTTCGTTAGCCGCAGCCTGGGGTTGCTCATCAAGGTACACTTGGATTCTGTCTCCTTGTGGTTTGCTCCGAGACATCCCGACGTCCTCAGAGTCAGACGGTCTGCCGGACGGTGAGTGTCTGCCCTGTTTTGCTTATTTCTACACTTTTTTGGCTCGGAGATATGCCGTGGGAGGTGAACGTTGCCGTGAAGAATCCCCTTTGTCTCTCTATCGCCCAAACGGTCATTCCCTTGATGTGCTACCAGGTACGATGAGGGGAAAGGCTGGAGAAGAATGCCCAGACGGGCGCGGGTTCAGAGCCTTATCTCAGCCGAAACCTGGGGTAAGTTTCCCAAATTCCTACAAGTCTAATGATAAGCGCGCCACTTCACTTCCCGGATTGTCCAACATGAGGTGAAGGAGCGAGATTGGCCTCGTCTACCTCGGTGAGACTCTGGCGAGCATCAGGCCGGGGTCAAGAGGCTAAGTCGAGACAGGTTGTTGTTCCAAAATGCTATTGTCTTGTCGACGGCGAGGTGCTTCACAGGGTCGGCCAGGGTTTGCCTCAGGTGGTCGTCGGAGGTCCGGGGAACGGACAGCACGGGGCCCCGTTTCTTCCACCTCTTCGGATGATGGCGCCATTCTACGCCTTTGTCACTGTAACAAAGCGACGACGTGGGGGTTTCGGTCACACACTCTCGACATCAAGCGTTATCATTTCATTTGCACGCCATCCATCACTGACTACCACACCACCACAATATCCGACAGCCGACACCACTAACGACCCGGATCGGAACCAGTTCCTGTCCGTCTCTTGGAAAACCCGTTCACGGGTTCATAGGTCATAAGGTAGGTTGTGTCTCAATCTTTGTGCTGTTGAAGCAATGACACGAGCAACAACTGAATTGTCAAGGTTTTAAAGTGTTGTATCCACAAGTCCCCACGGGGTTCAGGCACATGGAAAGTTTTACTCCGTCATCGAGACAACGCTAGCCTCAATAGGAAGCTTTTCTCGTAGGCCTAGGTCAACATATGCAGAGTCAAAACTCTAAAGTCATTTGGGTCGGTAATGCAAGGCCCAGAGCATGAGGCTTGACTTGTTGTGTTGTGGCGGGCTTGACGATGAGGCTCTGTTGAGTCCGTTCGAGTCGCAAGTACGGGGTCTCCGGATCCCCGTACTCCAGGTTCTGGGGAAGCGGGATGCTCGGCTTCTGAATCATGGGGAGAGCCAAAGCTTATCTCACCGAACTTTTGAAGATATCCAGAACCTGTCGCATTTTCTTCACCGTGTCGGACAGCCGTCTTCCCGGTAGGCTGTTTGCGATGAGTTTTTCTTTCCGTCGGTACCGTATCGGTCTGACACGGCAAGGGTAACCGTCCCGGTCAAAGGTGAGCGACAGGAACGACTGCTTTCCCCGGAATGGTCACGGTGAATTTGCGGAGAGGCATTTTCCGTCCACAGCTGAAAAGGTGAAAGGAAGATACCCCTAGCGCGAGTCATTGGCCTGTTTGACCGACTCCGGACAGACCGAGTCTGGGGTTGAAGGTATGGGGCGGTATCGTGAAAGGTTTGCCAAGAGCCTCCACAGAAAGGCCGAATAAATACCTGGAGTTTCCCCGAAGCTCCGCGGCAGCGGCGAAAGAAACAAGAAAAAAAAAAAAACCGGACGACGGACGCAGGGAGAGAAAAGTGCAAGGAAGGAGCGACTCGGGTAGAAGGCAGACCGGAAATGGAAGCTTTTCGAGAAGAAAAAAACTTTTTCTTCATTTTGGATTTTCATGTCACGAGTCTCCTCCGCGATTGCCACATTTTGGCAAAGAGAATTGTGGTTCTCGATGGTTCGCTTCGCCGGGATAGCAGCTGTTGTCGTAGGGCTTCAGAAGGAAGCGACGACACGGTCGGTCGTGCGATATGCACATTTACCCGACGGATCTGCAGTTGCTGTTTCCTAGACCGTTCGCCATTCAAACTCTACCTAGGTAGGCTGTTTGTAGAAGAGGCTGTTTGTAGAAGAGGAAGGAAGCCCTGAAAGAGAGCGCTGGGGCCACCTGTTACAGGYGGTCGTAATGTCCCCAATGACATTCCGGGTTTTGGCCGTGTGTACGTGTATGGCGCAATACGGTGGCCCGCGCTTCTCATGGGATACGTTGCGGTACCAAAGGATAAGATACCTGCTCGTATTGACGTATGGTACCGTACGAACAGCCACGCAGATGAATCTTACAAGGTCGGTATGTACACGTGTCTGGAGCAATTGGCTGTCCAAAGTCCATCTCCAGTTATCGTATCCACCGTCCCGGACACATCTCCACGACAAGCTTTTTAGCTTCAGTCGTGCATTCCTGGGTTCCTGCTGCTCCCCTTGTCGTCCCCCAATTTGTTGATATCAATCAAAGACAGAAAGCGCCGAGTCGCACCGAGCAAAGCTTGGCCAACCATCGTGAGTTTGAGCACTTTGACACATTTCCAAATTGTCTGGAATAGCCAATGCCGCCGAGTGGTTGGGATCAGATCTGGGTCAATTGTTTGCCCGTGAGGCATCAGGTACGTTCCATTCAGGAGTCACTCGGGCGAAGCCAAGGTGAGGTGATCATCTTGGACCCAGCGAACGGAGACGCAGGAGATTGCGACGATGATCCGGGGAAATAACTGAGGAGCAAGAGTTGACCCTTATCATACCCTTTGGTGCTGCGTGGTAGCTGATGATGGGCAGATTTCAAAACATTGACGAGCGAGCGGGGAGTTGGGGAAAAATAAATGATGCCCCTCCGATCACATGAAAGGCTCTCACATCTCAATTGAGAACTTGTGATGATGCTGGATTGGGCCCCTAGGCCAGAAAAGGAAGACATGTGGAATTCCGTCCCTTTTCTCCGAACGGTAATCGCCGCCGGTGATGTCGGTGATGTCAACCCCCGGCTTCTCATCCCTGGGCAAATTTCCACATGTCTTTGCGCCAAGGAAACATCACCAACCGTCACATTCACTTCCTTCGCGCTTTCAACAAACCCGAGGCTTCATCCCGTTGGAGCAATGCCGTGTTAATAGATTGATCCGACACGTAGAAGCGCATCTACAAGAAGCGGCACCAATTCATCAAGAACGCCTTTGAACGTCGTTCTCATAGCGGATGGGAACTGAACCGAACGCAAGACAAAGGGCCCCCACGCTCGAACCACACAAGTCACTGCAGCTGCTTCGCGGCACCCTATTTGGGTTTAGACAGGGGTCGCAGATCCAGGGCCCGGGTGCCCTTTCCGACAAGCGTCACTGTCAAGGACCTGTCAGGGACATCCAAAGGGAGAATGCTCCGAAGATGCAGAAGGATCGTGAGGTGAGTGCAGTCGAACCAACCAGCTGGCAACAAGCCATTGAGCATTTCATTTTGTGAGATGTTACAGAAACAACATTGAGGCCTTGACTCTCGCCATTCATGTACAGTATTTCCTTATTCGACGGTTGGTTCGTTCGTTACTCATCTTGACTAGACGTGTCATCAGGCAAGTGAGAGAGAATACTCGTCTAGAGGAACTCATCCGCCGTGTGATGGACTTCATATGACAATCGGACACCTTCCGCGTAACGAATGATGATGCTCGTGCTCATGATACTTGTGATATCATTTGGCGCTGACGAAGATTCTGGATCGCGGCGGCTCATCATACCGGAAGCACCGAAGAGCAACAAACGAACATATCGCTCGACTTCAAACCTTTGATGATAGAAAAGACTAACAAAAGCACTCAAGGAACATCACTCAAAGGAACACAACAGTGTTCGATGGCGTTCAATAGTCGATACTAGAGCCTCGTTCGGGTAAGGCTTGGCGAAGGTTTTGGTCCAAACTAACGGATGAACCTAGGGGACAATTATTCCCCATGTCACATGCCCCTTGCTTCATCAACACCAAAATTCCATGTGGGGATCTTTCTTCTTTCTTCAACATTGTCCCTGTCAGGGGCCAGGAGATCAGACTGCGAGATACTGTAGGGTCTAGACAAGGAGCCTCATCTTCTCGGCCTTTCGCACAGTCCTCCCTCCCCTTTGCCCCTCGAGGTCCCTCGGGATTCGGCCTGACCACCCGGGCGGTACTGAGTCGTACTCCATAATACCTACGCAGTTCTGTGCCAGACAGTTGCATGTGTCACGCAGTTACAAGACGCTAAAAACTGACAGACAGCCAGGAAAGTTGGAAGGGTGAGGCCAGGAAAAAAAAAAATACAAACCGTAACAGACAAGACAGGGTTCAAGTGTTCACCGTCCGTTACCGTTCCTCCGTACCGAGGAGCCTTGTGTCTCCGGGGAAGATCGAACGAAAAAGAACGGGTGAACGGCTTCCCCGGACCCCACGGGGAGAGAAATACGCCGGCTATGCCTCTACGAGCATAGTTTACTTCTCCTTAATTTCCCTATGAGGGATAATGCTAATCTCAACCCCACACCCTGAGCAAGGGATGAGCCTCACCCCCACCAGGGTTGATTTGGGAGGGTTAGGAGGTGGGATACCGGGTCAATCCGGGGAACGGGGAAACATCATCCGTCGTCGTCGTCGCCGTCGTCGTCGTCATTTTCAAGACAGTACACGGGAGCAACTTGCCCTTGCTTCGCTTCGTGAAAAGCGAGAAGCTCATTCTTTGGGCTTACCACAAAGGGGGGCAAAAGGGGCTCGCTAGAATGTTCTCTCCTTCGTTCTTTTCTTCTTCTCCAAGGTAAGGGGGCTTAGGCGAGTCTGGGTTGACATGGACGGTTTTCGAAGCCTGATGGCCAGATAATTGGTAATCATCAAACGAGACAAGAAAAAGCGCGTAAAATGATGACCGGATTGGCATAACGAAGCACAAGCTGTGCAGCCAGACGGGAAGACTCCGGAAAATGAGCGACATGGTCGGACATGTGGGTGGGATGCCGAGTTCAAGATTTCAGGGCCACGGGAAATCAAGGTTATGGCGTCAATTCATTATTCCGTGGTGTTGAACATGGAATTTCAAGCAAATCGAGATCTTCCAAAGACCAAGACGTGACTTGCATGTCTTGGGACTTGGCTCATCGTAAGCTCGTGTTCTGGGCTGTCTTGTCTCGGTGCACATGCGCATGAAATCATCCAGCCTGTGAACCGCTTCCCATCAAGGAAGTGCCGATGTCGAGCATCTCTAGCAGCTTTGACAACGTGCTGGGCTGCCGCTTTAAACCATCTGGACCGTCTCTATAATTATCGTGGACTATCGTGATGGGCGATGGGCATCGTTAGATCTACCGATTCGTCGAGGTGAAAGGACGTCATACTTGCGACTGATCGTGGGATTATCAGCTGAAAGATGGTTGTGATTGTTCTGGGTTCGACGACCAACGGACCGAAAAGATAACTTGGAAATTTCCATCACGACCGATTGTATGGAACGATGTGTTCGTAACAGTACGTATCGATTAGATAATCAATTCCCATTCCGCAGTCGGCCATGCTGTCAAAAGAGCCGGCCGGGACCTGCCTGGAGCCTGCCTGCACATGCACGTTGCTGGCTGTGAATGCGTCTTCGTCACTTTCCCATCCGTCATCCCAATCCAGCACGCTGAACCTCCATTACCGTAACGGTACGTACCGTTCCTTTCAGCCTTTACCCGCGGGATGTGCACCGGCTCTCCAAACAATCTTGGACTTGGCATCTCCAACGTCGCGACAATTCCCTAACAACTGACGTCGACCAAGCCAGCAAGACCGAGGTGACCAGCCAGCTACGTACCCTGCGAAATCGCGACCCTCCCCGCGCTCCGGCCGGAACGCCGACGATCATCGAGTCCCTCCCCCGGATCTACACTAAGTGCCCTTTAGCCGCCTTACGGCGTACACTACAGTAGCAGCCGACGCCGAGCCCTGACAGTGACCGCAACCCCGGAGAACAACGGGGGTCGCCTATTCTCCGCTTCCGATTTCCGGGGTAGACGGTGCCGTCATTACCCCCGGACTGGACTGTCCCGCCGCCGCCCGGTCCAGAACTCTTCGAGCAAGATGGACTACCACGAAAGACATGGCCATGATGTCGCCAGCTTCGATGATCTACCTTCAACACGTGAGATGCCCTGATATCCGTCCACGTGAATCCCCAATTGCTGACGTATCCCGTGAAGATCGCATGCCTACCGTTTCCGCTGCCGATGCCTTGGATGACCTGAACGATGGAGACAACTCGCCTTTCATCCCTACCAGCCTAGATGCCCTCGATGCTGCTCTGAAACCTAGTCTGGACATCGATATAGTCACTGGGGGAGTACAGAAGGGTCAAGTTACTGAGATTTGGGGGCCTCCCGGCGTCGGAAAGACGGCCTTCGGGTGAGTTGACCATTCGCATCGAAGGAAAGCAAGCAGCTTCCCGTTCTAACTGATACCATGCAGCATACAACTCGCAGCCAACTGCCTGAGTGAGGGCAAAGGTGTCGTTTGGGTAGGTAGGTCCGTTTATGCAGTTCTTGTACAGCTAAACTACGGGCTTACTAACCATTCGCCTTGACTTCCCGATACAGATGGATTTCACCGGGTCCCGATTGAGCGCCTGCGCTCTGTCCTCAGCTCCAAAGTAAAGAAGGACAAGGAAGAGGAACAGGAAGATGCGACAGTCGATGAGCGCCTCGATGCCCTCACGCACTACACATGCCCCAGCCTACCTCACTTGATTGCTCTTCTATGCCGACCAACGCCGAGCTGCATACCGCAAAACACATCGCTTATAGTGGTCGATTCGTTATCAGCGCTGGTAAACCATGCCTTCCCAAGGACACCAGAGCAGAAGAAGGTGGTGGATAGTAAGGGGAACAAAGGTACGTTCTCTCCACCAGCAAAGCATGGCAATAGTCTGACAGTCTCAAAGTTCCATCTCTTTCCGCTCGGAGGTTGCAAGTACTGCAGTACATCATCGGCGCACTTCAGAAACTTGCCGCCACGAGAGACATAGCTATCGTTGTTCTCACACAATGCGCAACAAAGATGATGCAGGCAGAACGGGGAGCAACTCTTGTACCGGCTATAAACGCCAGCGTATGGGAACAGGGAATCTCTACCAGACTTGTGCTGTACCGCAATCTAGCGTTCAGTGACGCAAAGGTGCAGGGCTTGCGTCTCGTTGGAGTGCAAAAATTCAACGGGAAGGCTAGCGAAGCACCTGTCGACACTATCTGCGCCTTTGATATCGAAGAGGTAGACCTAGACCTCTCCCAGTTACAAGTTTGCTCAGTTATTAACATGTCATGTATCAGAGCGGCTTGGCTACAGTCGAATACGACTTCAGCGAAACGCTACCAAACCACTTGTCTACACCGAGCATGAAGCGAAAGTTGGGTGACACCACTTTGGAGATAGCCGATAGCGACGATGAGGATTACGGTTGGCAGGAAGAGGACGACGAAGCCGTGCCGCCTCCGCCCTCGCAGTGGCAGGGAAGCGAGGACATCCTTCTTGTTCCAGAACCTGAAAGCGAGCAAGAGGATGAGGAGCAAGAAGAAGAAGAAGAGGAGGAGGAAGAGGGATATCACAAACCCGAAGATGCAGGTGATGAAGATGCAGACGACGCCTTCAACACCACGGCGGACGAATCGCAGCTCGCCAGTAAGGTCTTTGGTCGTGATCGGGAGATTCAGGATTCCCAAGCCGACTGGTGAGTCCTGATCACAGCTGAGCCGCACAATCAAACATTCACCCACCGAACGGAGACAATACTGCAGGTCACACTCGGTATCACTGGTATCGTAACATGCACCCCTGAATGAACGCTGCGCTGGTCTTACCGTTGCCCAGTTTCGAGGGCATCTCTTCATCTCCAGGGCAGCTGTCTCCAGATTCTCCAGAGCGCTCCACCTCCACCCTCGGCCCCTCGCCGAGCTGGCCCCCCCATTCTCTGCATTCACCCCGCCGATGCTGGAGCAACAGCAGGCTTCCCCTGACATGACCGTCAAGCAAGGCTCATGCGATGGAGAAAGGTATGGAGAAAATTCCGGGTGACAGTCTGAGAGAAACTCCGTGTCAGGAACCTTGATGGCCTCCTTGTGACCCTGTATCCTCCTTCCCAAATTTTCTCTGGTGTTTCCCCGTATCAATTGGGGTTGCTGGTGTTGCGGCCCCCACGGGGGAACGGGAGGGACCAGGTTTGCGGCGAAATCTCAATTTGATGCACCGACACCATCTCACTTTTTGCAATCAAGCGATCGCACACATGACATCAAAAACCAAATTTTTCTCTTCCTCGGGCGGTCAAGGTTCGCTTGCTGGGATGATCAATCGATCAAGTCGGACCAACAACCAATTGATGGGTGCGGTGTCTCCCTCGGCCTTATGCCGGATCTCGGCATCATCTACCGATGGCACATTGAGGAGGCACCGCAAATTCTCCGCTGAAAACAGGAAAAAAAAAAAAAAAGAAGAAAAAAAAAAAAAACCTGGGCATGCCGGGGCCCGGGGGTCCTTGGCGTTCAATTCCACTCTTTCCCACTTGGGACTGGCAACTCGAAAGGAGCTGGGGCGGGCGCAGTCGGAACGGGGGTCTGGGGAGATACGTCGGGTTTTCTGTTGGAATTGTCCCTCTCGAGGWTTTGCGGGCGGGCTGATTGTGGGCGTGTGGGATGTGTGTGGGATGAGGGTGATTCGGGTTGAGCGAGATAATGCCAGRYTTGTTTGTTACCAGGCCCTGTTACCTGCCAGGGACCAGGAGGAGGCAAAAACCCTTGGGGAAAAAAAGGAGGAGTTCGTTGGACCCACTATTCGTAACGATGATACAGGATGGTAGTTACGATACATGTTACTGATACCGTACGCCAAAGTTTCAGGCACAATCGTACAGACGCTCCAATCAGACGATACAACGCGGCACGGGAGTGGTGGCTGTACGATACGATCCATTGGCGATGCCGAAACACAGATTTGTGTGTACGATCCGGAAGATTCCGTTCATCATAGCAAAACGAGGACTTCACAAGGAACCAAAGACATTTGCACAACGGACACGTGTTTACGTGATGCCGTGGTAAAAATCACCATCGCCAATTGCCAATTGCCCCTGGACCGCCCGCCCACTACCTACTGTCCCTCAGATTTCACTGCCACTGGTGAAGGTCCGTCTGCGCGAGAGCGCGAGACAGCGAGGCCACACCAGGCCGGATCGGGCCCGAAAAGCAACTTCAAACCAGCTGGATCACGAAGTCTGATAGGCCCGACTATTCCCATCTCTCCAACCAGTGCTTTGCTGGACAAGCACCTTGTTCAGGGGCAATGCAATAACTGAATGCGGTAACTGCAAGCCAACGACTACTGCCAAGCAACTGGCGCTAGGCAAACTGCTGCTGCTGCTGCTGCTTGCTGCTACATCGACAACAACTCAATTGCGACGGTTGTAACAAAGGGAACGCTTTTCTGTTCCGTGTTATTTTCGTTCGTTCTTTCTTACCTTACGGAGTTGAGGGTCTTGTACTGTACACGCGTTCTGTTGATCGGAACCAGATCTCTCAAACATCATTCATGTTGCTTCCGCACGCGGCACGCTCGACAAGCAATCACCGCCGGGATTGCACCGGTATCATAATGGCTCGTTCCCAGTTGCGGATGAAGGTGCCGCTGCGCTGCCGGGAGGCCATTGCGACCACCGGTGAAGAGCTATTCCTTTCCGGAAGGTTCGCTACCTTTACCGTCCCGGGGAAAGACGTCCAGTCGGCCTGACATTCGGCTATGCGTTCAGAGTCTGCGCAAGAATTCTCAAAGGATCAATGACGACGAAGGAATGTGGAAACAGGGAAACTTCAACCTCGCCAAAGACAAGCGAGAGTCGCAGTATTGTGTTGTGTTGTGCTGTCGCATCTCGACCTCCTCACTGCTTGCCTTCCATTGCACTTGCAGAGTCAAGGTTGCAGGGCCGATCCGATCTGTATGTCGCTCGATGCGGCGGCTCTGCCGCCTGTTTAATAGCCGTCTGATATATGGGATGACATGATACATCAGCATCGCTGGACGGATGCTATGTGCATACGCCGTACAGTCGTCTGGAGTGCTTGCTCCTGAACCCAATGGTCGAGCCCAGACGTGGACATCTGGTTCGCAGCCAGGTATGTTGTTGATACGGAACCCCAACTCATCGAATCGAATCACCTCAGAAGTTAATCAGCTCTTGTCCGGCCCGTATATGTACCGTTCCGTTGAACTCCATCTCAGTCCTCAGCACCCGACGGGGATGATAGCAGCAACCACGGAACCGAACGGTGAGCGCGGTGGCACAGCGGCGCGGCTCGGCGGCTTAGCGGCTCAACCGTGACTGACGAACTTGAGCCTATGCTGTGTTACGTCCTGGACAATCTCGATTTCACCAAGGTAGCCAGGTAGCTACATACATGGTCGCCACGAGCGAGAGAGTACGAGAGCGTCAGGGGTCGGCCGACGTGGACGTAGATGGTCTGAAAAGTATTGCCTTGGATTGTACTCAACTGGCCGGGAGTAGAAGAAGGGTGTGAAGAGTAAGAACCTTGAAAAAGCTTGTGTGAGATGAGTTTTGACTGTTGGTGCCCAAGGGCGTACATACTTCAGGATGTCTTGAGGCGGCGGTTTATGCGGCATAACACTCCCCTTTTACACACAAAGGTAGGTAGGTAGGTAGGTGTGCGTTGTGGCTTCTCAGCCACTGCCTACCTTACCTCCGCAGACCGCATATCTATCACTTCTATCATATACCTGACATATCAATTTCATGCTGATTTTCAATAGCAGTTAGGGTCTAGATCACAGTGCGTACCATCTTCCCTTCTTCAAACCCCAAATTGTATGTAGATTGCGTGCTTGACAGGGTCCAATGTCCGGATCCAGCCAACACTAAACAGTCTTTCACTGGACTCCCTCTTCCGATCTCTCGGGTAGTCTCTTCACATGGGGTGTTTGGGACAAATTGGCCATCACATGTTTTTTTTTAAGTCAAACCTCGTGGCCCGTATCAAGTCCCCGGACAAGACTCCGTAGGCCGTATGAGTTGTCACAGGATTCACAATATCTCCACGTATCTTTCTTACAATCCCTGCACTTTACCCCAAATTACCCCCAGCTTCTGGACTCTCCGGAGTCTGGAGTCTGGAGTCCCCAGATAGGTCCACTGCACACCCGACATCGACTTGAGCCTCGAGCCGCGGCCCGGGGACGGGACTATAAGACCGGGACTAGTGGTACTAACACCGGGATTGGGACTAGGACTGCCACTGGGACTAGGACTGGGGGACGAGGAGGAGAGGCAGGTCGGACCAGGAAATTTGTTATTAACCGTAGCCGCGTTTGTTATAACCTATCTCCAACCTACCTACTGGGGACTCGGTACCTGCCTAAATCGTGCTTTTTCAACCTTTCACCGGTGGGGTAGCCGAGCTTCACTTTCATCTCCCAAAACACCCTGAGGCTTGAAGGAGGAGGGGAGTAACGACCGAGGGACGGCATCATACAGTTCGATACGATACGGCGATGAACACTCGTTGGAGCACCTGTTCTCAGAGATAAAAGAAAATGATCGGTACATGCCCATGGACCACGGTACCTTCCCTTTCAGCAAAGACAGATTGTTGTGCAAATATGAAGTTGCAGTCCGGCCATGCAGGGACGCTTCCCCGTGGGGTTGTACATACTGGAGTTGTCTCGGTTGTTCGATGCAGGCGGCCATTTGTGGTTAATGGCCTTAAGTGCTTGTTGTTGTTCGTTGATGGCACGGGTAGGGCAGACGGCCTAACGAACGAACGACTGAACCGATGTTGCGATCAGTAGCATGTGCGTTGATTTGAGTGGTTCATAGTCTTGGAAGATGTCGTTGATTCACACGTGTTTGCGCAGCTGATGGACGCAGGGGTTGGTTGGTTGGTTGGTGTTTGGGAGGTGCTTGCTGGTGTTCGTTGGTGGTGGTTGGTGGTTGAGATCGATGATGGTTGATGTGTCGACACATGTGATGGAAAAAGTCCGAAACAAAAGACGTTAAATACGATTACATTACAGGACGAAAACAGCTCGTATGTATCTGTGCTTCTCTTCCGAGAGGCCTGTGAAAGACTTTGTTTTTCTCCCGGTAGACTCCAAAATCTGATTATAACCGTTTTAACCGGAACAACCAGGTCGACAAAATCGGCAAATATCGCCTGTCAAAAAGGTAAAAATGGTTATTTTATCCTTAACAAACCCCCATCCCACATTTTTACATGCGCTACGCCCTACAAGTGGGGCTCCCTGGCTTGTATCTGTCAATCTTCGGATCAACGACACCATCAACTTGACGACTTTCAAAGTTCTGACACTTCAGATTCGGACCGTGCCTTCACACACTCCTTTCACATACAAGAGACCTTGAACACACCCTCACTCTTCAAGGAGCATCTGCCCCTGACTGAAGCTCGTCGGCCCGTTCCATTTCCGCCGGCCCCTTTCCGCTTCCCCTCACCAAACCAAACCTCAAACCATACCTCGAACGATACTCATGTCGAGGGCCCCACATGGTCACATCCCCGCGACTCCGAACGTCGCAACGGTCTTGAGCCGCAAACAAACATCGGATGATGGAGTTGGGGTGGGRCCATGCTAGACATGGGGAGAATCTGTGTGTTTCTAGCGCAGGCGGTCTGGACTCTGGAGTCTGGTTGTTACTGGTGCGGATGGCTTGGCTTGTTTGAGAAGCAATTCATGTGTTTTTGAAACGGGACATTGTGTGTCTCCAAACGCACCGTATTTCTTGGCTTTTTTAGAATCTTAAGCTTGTAGAACTAGCTATTGGGTTAATCTCCAAGGTATCTAGGTTGTCAAAATCCACGCAACAGGTTATAGGGAGAGGTGAGGGCGCCCTTGGTCTACTTGAACTGCTGTTTTCTAAGCGACCAAGTCCTTAAAAAGTTTGAGTGTGAATATAATGCGTATTCTGGCTGTTAGCAAGCACATACGACCATACCCACTGGAAAACTCGGGATCCCGTCCGCTCTCCCATAGATAAGCCAGTGAGGGCCAGACTAGTAGTTGGGTCGGTGACGACCAGCGAATCCCTGGTGTTGTATGTTTTTTTGGCCTTTTTTTTTTTTTTCGCCTCTTCTCCCCATCTTTGACTAAACTTCTTTTCTTTGTTGCTTTCTTTCCAGAGAACGCATTCAATTCTCACAGTTCCAAGGATATTGATATGCTGCTTTGTTTTTTGCCCTTTGCTTCCTAGGTGCTCGAGCCCGCTAAAGCGACTGTACGATCGGTCAGTGCGACTGTGTAGGGGCTAAGTATTGCTAAAGGTGTAAATTACCTCGGGTTAGCGGTTAGAGTTAGGTGTTAGTGTTAGTTCCGGGGGTTTAGGAAGCCAATGAGAGGCTCCCGCGTGTGAATATAGGATTAGCGTTTTAAGGAGAAGTTTTTTTCGCGATGTTTTTAGTAATGGTTTGAAGAGTATTTTGGAGATTACATTTGGTGGTCGAGGTAGTCTTTGCGCGCGCGCGAAGACGATGCCAAGTGTGAGTCTTGGATGTCTATGTCAAGTTTGGTATGGCCCTATATAGTCGCCCTCATCGATTTTACAGTCGCTTTAACGGCCCGGCCTCTCAGGTGCTGCATATGATGCGCCCTTAGCGCCTGCTGTGGGAACAACGGTTGGGCCTCCTACAACGGTCCCCTCCTGATGCGGGATCATTGCATCCCATGAATTACATGTATAACTAGTTCAATTGATTAGATTAGACTGGGCATGGCTGTCACACGGACATCGCCCACAGTCCAGGGTCAAGGTCGCAAGGCTCAGCAGAGCCTCAACGCTCGGCATCAGCCTCGAGATGCCTGATGGCCCCCAGCCGCAACACTCACCTCGGCCGGACTCTCGGCCACGGGTACTGCTTACCCGAACCCCTCTCGACGCCGTCAGGCTAGCGAGCCACCCATCGAACTGCTGACGACGCTGATAAGCATCACGAGGCAGTCCCCAGTCATCACAGAAGCAATCACAGCCAACCAAGCAAGAAGCAGAACGACCGGACGAAGGCCGGCGCCGGAAGAAGGAAGGAGAATGGCTGAAGACACTCAGGAAGACCCACATGTATGAAGATCGCTAGATAGATACCTTGATGCCTCAGGCAACAAGACTTGGTACGTACCTCAGTACGTACCTCAGTATGTACCAAACCTCTTTGGTATAAGAAGGCCTTGAAACCCAGCCTTTGTTTGAAGGTTGAAAGGATCAACAAGGCCTTCGAGACCAAAGTAGTTTATCAGCGGAATTGAACCAAACGTTCCAAGCCCAGAACACTGCCCTTGTCACAATGGCACTGGCCATCCCCACCCCTGTCAGAGGCTCTGGCAGGCATAAGGGAATTCCCATAAAGGGATTCCCGCGCGGGGCGGCCTTCGGCCACGCCTTTCTCCCTCTGACATCTTCTTTCTTACTCTTCTAATATTACGATTTGCACACATTGCATCGTGATATTTGGAAGGACCCAGGTTACCCTATCACCTCTGTTGAAGCCATCACATTCTTTGGCGTTTCTGTCTAAGTGGATACGATCCACACATAGCCACCCTGTATATAAACCACGTCGGACTTCGTCCTCCCTGCTCTGTTCTCTCTCTCTCTCTCTCTCTCAAGTCAATCAATACACCAAATTCACCCCCACATTCACTGCCACTTGTGCTGCCTCATCCCGTTACCTCCAACAAGAGGAAACTTACTCATGTGCGACACAACAACCACAGAGGATTGCTTTCGAATTTTCCGCTCTTGTATCTTTCCTTTTAAGAACTTGAGTCTTCCCCTCAACGTAATCAAGAGAGGGCCTGTAAGTACTAGCCCAATTATGTTCTTGAATACCAGTACGCGGTTGAGCAGGAGATGGTGTCCGGCAAGAGCATCGACAGCTCACGTTAGAGGATAGGAGTGACCCATATCTTTCAAGGCGCCGTGAAGGACGCGGCAACCCTTCATGCTCTGAATCAAGGGAAAGGAAATGATGCAGGAGGTAGATAAGTAGATATGTATGGTGTTTGAAGGTTGCTTAAGAACGGTGAACACGTCCTCGAGGTCGATCCAGGCATGTCGTGCTCATGGTTTCACTCAAATCGTAGGAATATCCAAAGCTCTGCGATACTGACACCTGTCCCCCGTCATCCTGCAAGTGCCCCTTCCATTCCTTTACTCGGGCTTACGGCCCCATGCGACACGCATCGTGAAATAGCCGTGAATGTTGGGGTCGTTCCATTCCTTCTTGACGTGGCGGGCGAATACCTTAGCCTCCTCAGGGGTCCAGCCGAGCACAGCGTTCCAGAGGTAGTAGATGTATCCTGTGACTATATGTTAGCTTCAGTCTCAGAATTGCCCTCTTACCAATCTGGTTTCCCCTCTTATTCATGACTTGAAACACCACTAACCTTCGATATCCGACTCAACAGCCAGCTTCCACCAAAGACCTCGTTCGGCGGCCTTCTTATCTGGGTGCCAGATACCCAAAGGGACTTCGATGTCCTTAATTTGGATATCGACGTATCCCGCGGCTTCCATACACTTTCTCTGAAGGTCCTCTTCATAGACAGCAAAGGTCCTTCCGAGCTTTTTACCGCCCTCCCGGAAGACTTTGCCCCATTGGTCTATAGCACTTCCCTCCTTCACCGTCCCGTCAGGACTTAAGAACTGAGTAGAAGTTCCGGAGCTCTCTACCCAAGCGCCCGGCTTGCACACCCTATAGGCGTTACGGAAGAGGGCATACCAATCATCGACGATACCTATTAGGAGGCGCAAATTAACGAAATCGAAGGTGTTTTCGCCCCATGTCCACTCTTGGTTACAATCGTCCAATTCGAATTGGACGTTCGGCGGTACCCAGGAAGGTTGGATGGGGGAGACATCGGTACCAATAACTGCGGCATTAGGAAACTCATCGGCAAAATCGCTAACGAACGACGACCTTGTTAGCAAGACTTGATGAGAAGACGGCGAATTGATTGCTACTCACATGGACCACAATCCGGACCCTGTAGCGACGTCGAGTACTCTGTTGATCTTCTTCTTCTCCAGGGGGGAGAGATACAGCTTTCCGTCGGTTTGGATCACTAAAGCGTGGTGCCTTTTCCAACTGTTAGTCGGTACGATCGAAACAATAATTATCAACTGTGGGTGTGACTTGGACTGGTCGCTTTGCAGACAAGAGAGTGGCCGTTGCGGTAACAGCCAAAGGCGACCAGCTCACACTTAACGGTTACTAAGGGCATCTGCAGGTATGCGGGTGCTTACAAGATTTCCATAGCTTCAAGGTGGCGCTGATCGTTCGGATACCACGATTCAGCATTACCCATCTCGCCATAATAGGTTCTTCCATGAATGGTGCGGTATTCGTAAATACTCGAAACTAGAGAAGCGGTGGTGCACGTGATAGATCCAACTGTCGAGGCGGTATCATTGCCTGGATCCTCTTCCGGGAGCTGCAAAGTAGAGACATGTGTAAGCTGGCGCGCCTCAACATCAAGTACGGTAAAGACTCGGGAAGTCGTTTTCCACGTCGTGTAGAAGAGGCACAGTGAAAGATCTGCATCCACATGGTTGCCAGATACCTTAGCCTTGCAACGTGGAAACCGAGTTTCCCAAGTATTGATGGTGATGGAAAGGATGAATTACCGGCTGCGCTGTCCAGTGCGACGCAGGAATAATGCCCGCGGCGGATTGCGCTTCGGCACTGAGCGGGGTCGGGGCCGGGGCTGGCGCAGCTGCTTCACCCTTGGGGCTTTGCGGGCTCTTGGGACTTTTTGGGCTGGTGACAATGGTCGCGATTCTGGGTGGACAGTCTGATGGGAGTCTTTTGGGCGTTGAGAGAAGGAGTAGGGCTTCTTGTTGGTCCATGAGCGAGAAAGGACCTGACTTTAAGCAGGAAGAGGAGCTAAGAAGGGTATTGTACGGCAGTCGGCAACCACGAAGTTGTACAGTCTTTGCTGGCTTTCCACTGTGAACAGTACAGAAAGAGTCGTATTCTCTGGATTGCCTTCCTATTGCGGTCCTAGCCGGGGGGCATGAAAAGACAAGAAAGACCCTGTTGACACTTGCATCAACAAGGGGTTCTGACCCCTGCATACTGCAGTTGCAACTATAATCGGCACTCCCGTCCCGCGGGGTTTGGGGCTCGGAGATGGTAAACGTCTCATTCCTCCCAAAATCCTAGAATCCTCCTGGTAAATGTCAACACACGTGTCGCCCACTCTTAGACTAGAGGGCAAAACGATGTGTATCTAGATGTGTGTGTGCTATGGAGAGAAGGCTAGAGCAGAAAGGGAAAAGAAGTGTGGAGGGCTAAAATACAGGAAGGGTGTGAGGGCATGGACCCACACGACAAGACAAGGGAGGGGTGGGGACATGGATCCACCCGACAACACCCACTGCTAAAAGCTCATGCGAATGTGGGGTACACGGGCAGTTCTTTGAGAGACTGCAACCCGTTGTATTGTCAGGGATGGGCGGAAAGGATAGGATAGAGGGGTACCTTGGGACCAGACACCAGTCACCAGAGGTTGGGGCAAGCGATGGGGATGGGGAGGAAAGCCATGGGCGGAACCATCAGCATGGAAGAACTTATTCAGCAAGACAGCAGGATGTGACGGCTTTATATCTGCTCGTTCGGCCAGATTGTTGTCTACCTTTGCCACTCTTCCGCGGTCTCTCTCTAGAGCATTGTCATCCTCAATGAGTCTTTTGCTACACTAGTCGCGTTATAACAGTTGTTGAGGATCCAGTCATATAGACCGCTCGTGACCAACATCCATCTATGGCCAGCAAATACGTAGATGACTCTTCTTCCCTTGATTTCTTCCATGGCTACCGTCATTAAGGGCAACATCCACCCAGTCTTTATCTCCCCTTTTCAGATGATCATTGCTAACGGATATAAACAAGACCAATATCCCCAGGCTTGAGGTTGCCTGATGGTCAATTTGCCATGTCCATGACAAGACATAGTCGGGTTAGATCGCTCGCACTACCGGCACGCCCCCGAACGTTCACATGGATGACCAACCGCAAGTCCACCATCAAGTTGACCGTCACATTTTACAAGGGTAAAATGTCACCCAAATGGACTAGATCTGGGTTTTTGGAAGCTCTATCGAACCACGACCTTGGTCATTACGGGGTAACGTTTCAACCGCTTTGTTCGGCACCGTGTGCGCGGCCAATACCATTCTCATGTGTACCTAGTCAAGCCATTGAGAACGAACCGAGCCGAAAGGATTCCCCAGAGAAATACTGCCAAATGAAGATGTCACCGCAGCATGCGCTGCTGCAAGGGAACGGACCCTATAGTCCATGCAGGCGTCAGAAACGGTGGGTTCCTATTGGCGATGCTCACTCAATGGGCGGTTACCGTCCCCGACTCGGTTTCACCTCGAGGGTCTCTCTGCAGTTTTCACAGTGGACATTGCCTGGAAATTGTACGGTTTTGTCCTTGCCGTGGGATACCCCTCCCACATTTTCTGGTTAAAGGCTCACCCATCGGCACACTCGTCGCTTCTCAAGGCCATAGTACAATTCTTGCGTTTTCTCTTCAGTTTACCAAGCACAGTCACAAAGATGTCGAGCTCCCAAGGTCCCAAGAGCCCCAAGGGCCCCGAGAGCCCCGGGGGTAAAGCAGCTTCTCCTGAACCCAACCCGGCACCACCTGCGATTGTGGCGCTCAGCGCCGAGGAATCAAGGGAAGCTGGTATCCTACCAGGCGCCCACTGGACAGAGCAGCCGGTAATCTCTACGTCTTCGCCAGCGACGTTGCTCAATGATTATCAACTGATGCGCATTCCTTCTCTCTAGATTGAGCAAGTAGACGACGATGGTGCATCCACTATTGGATCCGTTGCCTCGACCACAGCCTCCCTCACTTCAAGCATTTTCGAGTACCGGACCGTCCACGGAAGAACTTACCATGGCGATATTGGTAATGCGGAATCATGGGAGCCCAACGACCAGCGTCACGTTGATTCTCTGGACATCTTGCACCACACTTTCATGGTTACCCTCGGGGACAGGCTTTTCCTCTCGCCGCTCGAAAAGCAGAAGATCCATAAGGTGCTCGACGTAGGAACAGGTACCGGCATTTGGGCAATGTAAGTCATTATGCCGTCTCATTACCTGCCATATACTTTGAAGACTAATCATTTTATTGCTGAGATACAGTGACTTTGCCGATGAATTTCCCAACGCCGAAGTGATCGGAACCGACGTGTCCCCCATCCAGCCTTCCTGGGTTCCTGCGAACGTCAAGTTCGAGCTCGATGATTGCAACGGAGACTGGACTTGGAATGAGGACTCCTTCGATTTTATCCATCTTCGTATGCTGTTTGGCGTTGTGTCTGATTGGTTTAGTCTTTTCCGCAACGCTTTCCGCTGTGCTAGGCCGGGTGGATATGTCGAGAGTTTGGTTACTAGTGCCTACTTCCGTAGTGATGATGGAACAGTCAAAAAGGGGAGCGCCTTGGAGCAGTGGCATAATATCTTTTGGGAGGGCGGTAAAAAATTGGGAAGAACGTTCAGGGTTATAGAGGACGATCTTCAGACGAAGGCCATGGAGGAGGCGGGGTTTGTCGACGTTACAGTCAAGGATATCAAGGTTCCATTTGGCACCTGGCCGGAAGATAAAAAGTTGGCGGAAATTGGCGTTTGGTTCAAGATGGCACTCGAATCAGACCTTGAGGGTAAGTTACATTATCGCCCTCTGTTTGGCCCTTTACAATTTGCAGTTGGATTGCTTGTACTAATCCGTGCTTACAGGATACCTTAATTACCTCTGCAACGCTTTGTTGGGTTGGACTTCCGAGGAGACCGCGGCATATTGTGCCCATGTTAGAAAAGAGTTGGCTGATGCTAATATCCACAGCTATGTCTGGCTGCGTGTGGTCTATGGTCGGAAGCCGTAAGGAGAGAGGGACGTGCTGTAAAGGGATATGTCCATCCTCTGGACAGATGTCTGACTCCATGTTACGAACATAAGCGAGCACACTGGTCGACCAAGCCACTGGGATATAGCCGCCATGCCAAGACCGGACAGTGTAACCTCAACCGGGGATTGGACCAGAAGGTGTACGCCGATCAAAGGTGCTCACTGGTAAGCAGGCGCTTACGGAGAGTAGGCGCTCACTGGTGAGTAGGAGCTCAAAGTGAGCAGACGCTCACCAGGGAGCAGGACTCACGGCGATAGACATTTAGGGTATAAAGGGACGACTGGAGAACTCAGATTGTCAGATAGTTCGACAGTAGTCAATAGATCATTATCACTGAGACTAGTATAACGCTACCATACTTGTTGTGAACTTTTTAGCTTCACCGAACGTCTGTTACGATCTAATAAGGGATTACTTATGTAAGCAGCTAGATAGACCAATCAGGAGCGCGCCGCAGAGCCGCAACTAAGACAGCGGCTTTTTTGTTGTTGTTGTTGTTGTTATTTTTAACGTCTACTTCCGCCTCCCGCAGGGTGTCACGGGCGACGTGGTCACTGTGACGGCCTGGTCATCCGTCGCAACTATATAAGACCACTTGAGCAACCGAATTGCCAGCTTCGGTTACTTGTACCCTTTTGCGGGGACACGGGCTGGTTAGTGTAGTGGTCTGCCACCGCCGTGACAGTCACGAGAGACAAAGCTGAACACGTTTCCCAGGTCTATAGTAAAATCACAAGATGAAGGAGAAAAGAGGGAAACGTGCAAAGGCGCGCCTGGCGCCCAGGGTTTCAACCCAGGGCCCAGGTGGCCGGTGCACGCGGCACGACATCACGTGCCGGGACTCATCCGCCAGTGCCGTAACATCACCCCCCCGGTAGAAAGAGACTCGTCCCGAGTCGTGCAAAAAAAAAAAAAAAAAAAAAAAAAAAAAAAAAAAAAAAAAAAAAAAAAACCAGAAAGCTAGAATACTGTTGGAGTGGCCCGTGCACGCCCTGCCCCACCAGCAAGGCTCCCATGCCCTCCACGTATTTAGCCCTCCAGACTTTCCGTGTCCTCTTCCGTTTTAGACAACAATTTATACCGTTTCTACGCTTCTTTATTGCTGTCGCTTGTGCTTCCCATAGGTTATGAGCCCTTTCCTGCAGTGATTATCACCAGATTAAACGTCGATTCGTACGAGAACGGCCTGGTCGTCCGGGTGTTAAAACTCGTCGTCGACAAAGCTTCAAACATCCTCGGTCGCCAGCCAGCGCGACAAAATACCCCACCATCACAACGATCACGATCACAGCGATCACAATAATCACAAGAATCTCAGAGGTCAATCATATCGACCTCACATCACAAAGTTCATTCGAGCATCAACACCAACACGGTAAACCAGTCTTCCTCTTCTTTGTCGGATACCGGATATCCATCTTCTACTCTCGTTAATCAACAATAACAAACCCAAGATGTCGCCTGATTGTTCCTCGCTTATCACCCTCAAGGGAGAGTCCAACCTCGACAGTTGGGCACGCGCCCTACGCGTTGAGCTCGACTGCGCCGACCTCTACGACTACATTACCAAAGACATTCCGGAGCCCGACAAGACTACCCAGAAGGAAGAATACAAAGAATGGCGCACCAACAGAGCCTTGACCATGAAGATTATTCAGTCCACTCTCAAAGACGACAATGTCATCACCACCCTCCGCATCAACGTCTGGGACGAAGAGAACAGAGATCCCAAGTACCTCTACGACCTCATCCGCACTGTGACGATATGAATCCCGCAACCCTGACATATTATTAGATTAGATAAGGAAGGCGGTAGAGGCTGGCAGAATCTGGGCTCATCCCATATAAGGATGTACTCTAGAGCCCAGCTCTCAGTCTCTCCCTCTTTTTTTCTTTAGCTTTAGTTATTTATTCATTTGTACCCAACTACGCGATACGGAACTACGTGAGCTGGTGCATCGTAACACTTAACTAAAGCTCATCCRCATCCGTCTGGGAAGGCATTACAATATCCCAACTTGAACCAGGAACCCGACAAGTCGCCTCGTCGACTTCTGAACCCCGAACTTTGTCGCCTCGCCGACATCGCGAACTTGAACCCGATTACCCTACCGATCACGACGAGAGCCAACTATTATGGCTGATCCCGACCAGGGCGCGCCTCTGGGCCGTCCTCTCGTCCCCGACAANCGCCTCGTCGACTTCTGAACCCCGAACTTTGTCGCCTCGCCGACATCGCGAACTTGAACCCGATTACCCTACCGATCACGACGAGAGCCAACTATTATGGCTGATCCCGACCAGGGCGCGCCTCTGGGCCGTCCTCTCGTCCCCGACAATAACCAACAATATAACCTCGAATACCCCTATACCGTTGATTACGATGATAATGATTATAACAACACCGATACCTCCTTTGAGCAACAAGACGATGTTGAAGGAGATCCCAATTGGGAAGACGAGGATGATGACGCCTCTTTCCGCACTGGAGCCGACGACGAGTTGTTTGAGGAGTCGGTTGTGGACACGTCCACCCCCTCCAAGAAGCGCCATACCCTCAACAAACAACCTCCTCGGGGAGAGTCACTCCTCTTCGACGCGTCAAAGGAGACCCCTTCAGAGTTCGCCAAACGTCTCAAGCGCAGCATGAAGTTT
>RANZ01000032.1:0-121845 GCA_009805285.1 Neurospora terricola FGSC 1889 | reverse complement strand
AATTATAATTAGTAAATCTAATATATAGATAACTAAAGGATCTAGGCGTTTACTGGCCCTTAAATTATTATTAACGAATATAATATTAATATTGTATAAATAGATCTGGCTATTAATGTGCGCTAGCTAGTACTTTATAACTTATTCTACTACTTTTATAAATGTATAAAAATAGTAGCTATTAAGGGTTGCTAAGACGGTTTTATTTACCGTTTAGCCTTAGCTCTATTCTTTAATATTATTATTATTATAAAGGACGGTTAATTTACTTTTGTAAATAATAATTAAGATGCCGTTTATGCTTTTATTACCGTATACGATAATTATAATATTTAGTACGAATTATTATATAAGGAGCTTAGATATATCGACGAAGTAGATTTAAACGTTCTTAAAGAAGAAAACGCCCAACGCTTTATAGAAGTACGCCTTAATAATTTAGAAGGGGATAATATTATTAACCGTCGTATTATTAGAAAGAGATTTTACGCTAAATTAAGCGTATTAGTATACTAGTATAGAAGTAATATTTAAAAATTCTTCGAAGAGGTCGAATATAAACTCTCCGCCTTCTATARCGAAATTRATTATATAAAAATTATATATTAAGATAATAAAGCATTTTATTCCGAATTACTTATTATTAAAAAGATAAACCTCGCCGGCGTAAAATACTTACATTTTTATAATTTAGAGGGCGAATATAGGGAATAGGAGCGCTTTTTACCCTTTTACGTACAAATTTTAGTTTACTATATAATTAATATATTTAATGTATTTCCGAAATAATTTACTAAAGCCTTTAGTTATGTCCATAGATTATATTTAATAGAAATTAATTTTATAGATTTTAATAGATCGGTTACAAAGATATAGTGAGCTTAAGAACGTATTTAGAAAGCGAAATTCTACTAAGAAATAAACGATTTAGAAAAAAAGATAATTAATAAATAGTATTAGTATTTTAARTACRTTAATAYCTATTTATATCGTTTTAAAGGTTTYRTCARAAATTCTARTATTRAAATTTTARYAGACTATATCYGAAACTTTATTATTATTACTAGGGGATGGGAGGATAGCTCAGTTGGGAAGATCTGAGCTTGGTTTACCTTCGGTTTCATCCGAAAGGTCGTGGGTTCGAATCCCGCTCCCCTTACTTCTATCCGATTTTTCGGATGGAACCTTCCCCGCCTTCCTAGTCGTTAAGGCGTTAAAGATGATTTCGGGCCCACTCTGGCCCTTAGCTTACGCATGGGTGCACATGACTAGGCACGTGTAGAAAATCTCTTCCTTGGGCTTAGTAATATTAGTCGCGGTATTACTAAGCTAACCAATAAGGGTTCTCGGAATTGGAACCTTAATAAATCCAATTGACCAATCGCTATCTCTCTCACCAAAAATCCCGGCCTCACAAYGCCTTATAGGCAGCCRACCGGCCAATCGGCRGAGAAATCCAGTACCACRAGTAAGACCCCTCCCTCTCCACCCCTAAAACCCTGAAGATAGGATGAAAGAAGAATCACCCAGCGCATACTCGAGGCAACCGAAGCGTAAGGTGGGAGGGGGCGGGGTCTCAGTATACCAGCCAATCAGAAGCAACGAAGTCCACYGGGACGAAAAAGAGATAACGATAAGAATGGACGACAAACATYGAAGCAACCACGGCTCCCCGGGCTCCGTTGGTGAGACGGGATGAAAGTTCRGATTTAGGGTTAAGGTTGGAAATGGAGAAGCTAAGGGTTTTCATCCAGTATTCAACAACACGGTTTTTCCCTTGGACTAAGAAAGGAAGCAGTACCGCTTACCCACTGGGTAGACTATATATAAATAGTTTAGCGTGATAAGACAATATATATATTACTAGGGGATTAGAGTTTTAGCCTATTCCCATTACTATATATTTAATTGTCGACCTAATTCGTAAAGTCCGTTTCGAAACCCTACTATCTTTTATTAATATAGCGGACCGGTTTAATTATTTAATTATATATAATATTATAACTCCGAATATATATAGAAGCTATAAATAAATTCGTATAGTAGAAGCGATAAGTTCGGATTTAGAGGAGGATAATATAGATTAGGAATTAAATTCCCTTTTACTGTAGTAATAATAAAGAAAGTGACGCCGTTTTAATAATCCAGGAGGAGCGAATCCATTTATTATTCTTCGCCGGGGTAGAAGTAGCTTCAGTTTAGTTGGTAGTAGAAGACGTAGTAGATTTGGTAGCAATTGTATTAAATTTAATTCGAATTATAGATAGTATGGAGCCTAAACGTTTTAATAATTTATTAAAAATGTATTAGAGCGCTTATTTAAATAATTTTTCTAATATTCTTCTTAGTCTAAATCCGGTCGCGCGGATATTTATTATATAATTTTAGAAATTTGGGTATTAATTAGCAATTAGCGCGTATAATAGGAAAAATATTCTAGGAAGAAGATTCTGGTATTGCTGAAGATGTTTGAGATGTATATATAAATAATTAAATAGATTAATACTGACTGTCCTACGATTATTTTCTGATACTTTGGGAGATATTATATAACGGAAGGTCGCTATGCTAAAATATATTGGTACTATATTATATTGTATTCGGTATAGTTAGTACTGATATAATTCTAAATAATTGTAATAGTTTTAGATAGATTCGTTTTTTTTAAGACGAATTCTTCTCTTCTTTAATTAATTATTATTTATAACTAGAAGTATTTACTTAGTAAAACTATTTATTAATACGAGTCTTAGGTTATAATTGACTGTAGTTCTTTAAGACGAATTTGTTACTTATGTGACGAATCTGCTACGTATTAATCTCTTTAGCAAATCCGTTATTAATAGATTCTTCTTACAAAACGAATCCGTCTTTTGACAACTTTATTAGTAGGTAGAATAGTGACTACGAACCCAGCTCTCCCTGGTTCGTAGCAGGCAATTATCTGATATGCAAGAAACACTGCAAATCATAGCGATTACTTGCACTCGCAAGGGAGTAAATTCCTTAGAGCATCGAGTTGAGAGAAGACGGGAGACCGAGTAGATGAGAAGATAAGAAGAAAGACTAAAGAATGGCAGAGTACATTTCATTCTCACAACCTACTACGAGGCTCAAGGAGTTCCCGCTAGAATGACAGATATGGTAGCGTCACGGCCTCGCGTTTCAAAAATCACAAAAATCTCGATGTGCCTAGTCTCTGCCACAGACGCCCTCGTCACGAGCTCCACTCTTACCCCACATAAAATGTGGGTCTCCCCGAACAAAGTGAGAGGAAAATGGGTTGTGGGCGCTGATTAGTCGGGGTGGGGCGCTGGGTGGGGTCGGTTTTTGGAGGTCCAGCAGGTCTGAATCTGAGACTAGATGTGCCCACCCCAAGGTTTTTTTTTGGGGATATACGAAGAATCAGCTTCCAGCATCTATCCACCGGGAAGCTGAACGGTTTCCCAATTCTGAAAAAGCTCAGTGTCTTTGGAGTCGGCATGTAAAGGTCAGTTCTCCGTCCTTACTCAACAAGAGTTCAGCTAGGACAGACGGAGGCTTTTGCTGAGATTGATCTACTATGGTCGGTTGGGGCTATGACACGTAGGTACTCGACCCAAGGTAAACATTGCTGAAGAGAAACTTCTCTGTCTGATCAATCTCCGATCCTTATCACTCAGTTGATATGGTTAGTGTAGTACGGATAGTATTATTGCTTCCAGCTACGTCTTCAGCGGAACTAGACAGCAGCTTTTTAGACACTCGTCAACCCCACTCGCTCTCAATAGGTTAGCTAGCGATCCACGAACTCCGTCGATGTATGCTAGTCAGGCATAGAAAGTGCAAAAGGTCGCTGGGTTTCACGAGATCTAGACACAGTAGCTAGATCAGTTCTATGCCAATTATAAGGTAAAGATGGCAACGCAGCTTTCAACAATCATCAGGGCGTGTGGCTCAGTTGGTAGAGCGTTCGCTTAGCATGTTTCCGAGCATGCGAAAGGTCCTGGGTTCGATTCCCAGCTCGTCCACTTATTTTTTCTTTTTATATTTCTTCTTTCCTCCGTAAGCTTAGTTTCAACGATTTGGAGCTTGATGACGATCTCAATGAAGTGGCAGATCGAACCTTTCAATTGTTGCTGCTGCCGTGAAGCTCTTGAGTGACAACCCGGCGTTGGAACTTGCCGTCCTTTTTGAATGCCCCACCTTTTCAATGTCGTCTGCCGGCCGGCAAATCTTCGGCATCCAGACATCCTAGTAGTCAAACATGTCATTGCTCACTGTATTCGCTACTGAGCTGTCGCGGCCGGCAACCTGGAAGCTGCAGCTACACCACCAGGACAGGACAGGCTTCCCGTCGCGGGCGCACTTGCCTTTGGTCGCTGCATCCAATACGTCAACTTCTCCTTTTGGTCTCCGTCGCAACAACACCAGGCAACCTAAATAACGGCTGTCGATCTACAAATCCCATATCATGGTATGTTGAAAGCTGGTCGCGAAACGTCAATTTAGTTACCGTTTTGGCATGCACTAACCTTTCGCTTTTCCCAACAAACAGTTACCGTTAGGCATCCTCACCGCGGCGCAAGGCCACCCCATGCTCGTCGAGCTCAAGAACGGCGAAACTCTCAACGGCCACTTGATCCAATGCGACACGTGGATGAATCTGACGCTAAGGGAGGTTGTTCAGACCAGCCCGGTTAGTGGTTACCTCCGTCCCTCCGTCTCTCCGTCCCTCCGTCCCTCCGTTCTGGCGATGACGACAATGTTGATGACGATGATGATGAGGGGGTGGAACAAGCAAATCCAAGGCGGAACGAATGTCGGGGGACAAGACAGGAAAGCTGACCGCTTAAATTTGCTCTGCGAAAACAGGAAGGCGATAAATTCGTGAGGTTACCAGAGGTTTACGTCAAGGGAAACAACGTAAGTTTCGATCATCTTTCTTTCTCTCCCCCCCGCTCGCTCCCTCTTCCTATGATATGATTCCAGGATCAATCAATCAACAGTTACTAATCATCGTGCGCGCATGCGTGTGGGACGAACAGATCAAATACCTCCGAGTACCGGACGACGTGATCGACATCGCTCGGGAGCAGCAACACAGCCAACACGGCGGACACAGGGGCGGTCGCGGCGGCGGACAGAACAGAGGCGATTACGGTGGCCGTGGCGGCCGTGGCGGACGAGGAGGAGGCGACAGAGGTGGTCAGAGGGGAGGTCGCGGCCGTGGCAGGGGCGCATGAGGTGGAATTCCATGTTGTTGGGAAAGCGAGCGAGGCTTAACGACCACCGAACGAACGAAAGTACGGCTTTTAATAATGACACGATCGATGAACGAGAGGCGCCATCGCGATTAGGGGGGAAAGGGACGAACAAAGGGAGAAGCATCGACTGGATCTTGCACAATCTGAACCGGTTTTCGCAAGAGATATCGGTAGATGGGCATGAAGGGCAGTCATTCCAGCGAGACATGCATGATGATTCATCGACAATCATCATGTGCGGTATTGGAAGAAGACCTGGCTCGGACACATAGACCGGACTAGAGTGTTCGATTCATCAGCATGGAAATTACGGCAAGAAGGATATGATTATTTTAAAGCAAAAGATACCCAAGCTTGAAGTACCTGGTTGATTTTCCCTTGGACCTGACAAAAGCACATCGTATCGCATCCTGGTCCTTTGAGGTATTCTTTTCTGTTGACATAAAGCATTCGAAAGAATAACAAAACAGACGGCACCCTAAGAACGCTCCATGTCACACAAAATGATGCAATCCGCGGGCGATTTGTTTCCAGCCTTTGAAGCAACAATGATATTGACCATGGGAAGGAAACAGGTGGTACGGAGCGGTAATGACCATGAAAGGAGCAAAAAAAAAGCCAAAAGTTGAGGTCGTACCCGGAATCGAACCGGGGTTGCCGGAATGTTCTGAAGAAATCAGAATCCGGAGTGATAACCGCTACACTATACAACCTTGTGAGTTGTTATTGTTGAAAGACGTCGCTCGCACAACGCCTTATACTGTCCGACACCCGGTGTTTACCAAAACATTAAAACAACTATGTTACCCCCAACCCACTGCCTTTATATGTTTTCATCAAGATGCGGATGAGCTCGAGGTTTTGAGATCGCCAACATCCAACGCGTCTTCATCCGCTGTCTCCACAGTACCCATCATCGCTATCTCCTCTTGCGCCCTCTGATCCGACACCACCGTCTCCTTCGGCATCTCCGCAAGCAACTTCTTGATCTCAATCTCGAGATCGATCTTCCTCTCCCTGGCCACATCAACCACCGCCCATGCTCTGGGGTCCATTTCCTTGAAGCAGCGCTTGAGCAGATGGACCAAAGTCGGGTGACTGATCCACATGCGCCGCGAAGTATTTCTCGCCAACGGCGCCAGCTCCATTTGCGCCAGGTATTTGAAGGCGGTGTTGAGGTCGCCGTCCACGGTAGAGCACCGCACAAGGTGTTCGTACATGTCCCGCGTGGGCTTGAGCGTGTACATGAGCATCTCCGATTCCAGCTCCTGCGCCGTCTGAGAATTCTGCGCCTTCTGCAGGAGAACCTGGAACGTGCGTAGGTCTGGTCCCGAGGAGCAGAGGTGCAGGAGGTCGCGGTACATGCCGAATGCCTTGTCAACTGTCGGTTCTTCCTCGCAGACGGCTTCGAGCACCACGTTTACAGTCGCGATGGGGATCTTGTAGCCCGCCGCCTTCAGATTCTCCATCATCTCTTTGACGCCGTCCAGCAGCTCGGGCGACCGTCTGAAGAGAAGAAAGATGGACCGCGTGCTGGCGGCCTCGGGACGAATGTCTGCGCCTTCCATGATGCAAAGCACTTGCAGCGCCTTCAGAAGGTCGCCGTTGTAGGCATAGCATTCTACCAGCGCTTCGTAGTGATGCAGGCCTAGTCGGACCACCCTCTCTGCGAGAAGCTCGATGGCCCGAGTAGCCAGGTCTGCGTCTTGGTGGCGAGAGGCCGTGTTGAGCACGTTAATAACGACGCCGTCAGGGGGGTTGACAATGCGCTTCTGTACCAGGTGATCCCAGACCAGCTTGGTCCCTTCGTAGTGCAATGCCCTGCTGCACTCGTCGAGCAAAAAGTACCACGTTCCTAAAGGCAACGCGTGGGACGGAGTGTTCTGATTGCGAGCTTTCAGCCTTACGTGCATGACCCGGACGGCCTCCTCGATGAACCCACGCCTTGCGAGCTTGTAGATAAAGATCTCGAATATCCATGCAGGCACCCATTGGTCGCCGTACACCAGTTCATCCAGCAAATCCAGAGCCTTTTCAAATTGGCCATCGCGAAGAAGGCCCAAGGTGACGCTGAACTTGGCTTGTTTGTCGGGTCTGGCTCCCTTGGCTCCCAGGGAGCGTAGGATATCGGTCCTCAGAAGATAATCAGGATGGACTGCTAGTGCTTTGAGCGCACTCTGTAGGACGCCTATTGATGGTTCAACTCCGGCTGCAACCATGGAGTCAAAGATGAACCCGAGTTCGTCGGCCGAGCCTGTGATATCCCAGTTGGCAACAACCAGAGACTCGTAAATGAACGGATTTGGCTTTTCCTTTCGGTTGTTTAAAAGGAACTGTATAATAGGCCGAATCTTGCCGTGTTGCCCATGGTGGTTGCGAAGCTCGCGAAGCGCTTCGTAAATAACAGGTGTCGATGCTTCGTTCAAGACCTCGGTAAGGTCATTCGTCGCTTGGATAATCTCGGTCGCGGTCACAGTCCCGTCCGTGACGGCTCCGGGTTTGTGTTGACTCTGTGGCCATTTCGGTTCGATGTATAGATCGGGAGAGACAAAGCTGTCGGCGTTTGTCCGATGAGCATGCGATTGTTGACTGAGCGAGCGCACTCCTCGATGTCGATGCAGGCCATCCTTGCGACTGACTCGCGGTCTCGATCGGATTGCGGAGGTGGAGGACAGGGTTGGGCACTCGAGGCCCTTCGCCAGCAGTGTGGCATCGACAGAAGGACAGAGACAACGCCATAGACCGTCGATTACTTGTCGAGATGGCGGCATTGTGGTAAAGGCTGGAGGCAATCAAAGTCCTGACAAGGTCAAAATCCAAGTCAGACGGAGGTGACTGTTGTTTTCGGGGCAATAAAGTTGTGTCCCGCACAACGGGACATTGTTCAGCTGCGAGCTTCCCCAACTCAAGCATGGCGTGCGGGGTTGAGCTGACCAGGGGAGCGGTACGTACCTGAAAAAGTGGGGTAGGGATCTTGAGAGTTCGAGAGGGAGTGGGAGAGTGAAGCGAACTCAAGTTCAGTTATGTAGTACTGGTTTTCTTTTTCTTCATAGTGTCCTGACAGTTGAAAGAAAGCAGAATCCATAGTGAACTCACATAATAGATTCGAGTGATGTATAGTTTAACTAGAATAATGAATACTAGGTGTGGGATAAATTCAACTATATCATTGCATGCGACCCGTATCAACTCACTAGAAGATTGGTCGAAACCCTTGTTAGGCTTTGCTACTCCGGATCTTAGCGCAGGTTGAGTAAAACCACATCGAGAGAGAAAAAGCGGTAGTACAAGCAAAAAAAGATAGAACTATAACCGAGGAAGATGTCAAATTACACGGTGAAGAAAAAACAGCAGATGTTCAAAGAATCAATATGGAAAGACAGAGCAGGAGCGAAAATGCAAAAAAAGGACAAAAGATTGGTCTCTCCCGCCGGGAATTGAACCCGGGTCTCGAGCGAATCGAACTGATGTTCAAGCTTGACAAGCTCACATACTGACCACTATACTACGGAAGATGTACACATGTTAATCAAGTGTCGTAGTTGGTTATTGGACAATGCCAGAACCCAAACCCTATATAGGCGCATGGAACAACATGATTCAAATTTGACAACCTACTGCCTGCGCACCAAGCAACAGCACTATTCAAGGAGGGCAGACAGCGAGATAAACGCATTGCTACATGATCACAATTGGAAAGCACAATTGGGACGCGGCGTGAATGATAACGCAGAAAGGCTTGCGTTTGAACAGGAGAGTGGTTTTATGAGGATCTTATATATGAATAGAGTGTAAGCCTTCGATATGGGTGATCTATAGTCGTATCACGCTATATCGCTTCAATGCCAACATCCCGATAGATTTCCGCCCAGAACCCAAGGTGTATTCGCACGGAATTTCTAAGCTTTCTTATGATAATTATTGTACAACAGGTGTAAAGCTACGTGAATGGGGTTGAAAGACGGATGCGCTTATGACGATACACGGCTAGCTATTAAACAGAAACTACGTGAGCAGATTTTAGCAAAGCAAAGCTAACCGATGAGAATGCACGACACAAGGCAAGGATATGAATGAATTGCGCTGAGTGACTCGTTATATTGAGGGGGTCGAGACTACCCAGATAGTCTGTTACGCTCCGCCGTCACGATCTTTATACTTCCATGCCGAACACGCTCGTTCTCACCTACTCGTAGTTACAGCTCTCCCTCTCACATTCTCAGTAACTAGACCGACTGCCTACTCCTGCTCAGACCTCCGTTGTCCATCCTAAGGGCCCCGGTATCCAGGAGGGAGCATACCGCGCCGATCAACGGGGAAAGGAAGGCCGCCGGCACCACCAAATCCAGCAGGGCCACCGTCTGGTCCCTGGAAGCCACCCATTCCGGGAGGCGGAGGTCCCATGAAGCCGGGTGGGGGTCCACCACCGAAAAAGCCGGGGGGAGGCTGCATCCCTCTAGGAGGCGGAGGTCCAACGAGGCCATCCGGGGGTGGAGGTCCAGGCGGGAAAGCTCCACCAGGAGGCGGGAAGTTCATGGGGAACATACCCGGCATCGGTCCGTTACGGGGCCCATTAACAAGACCGGGAGGAGGAATCATGGGCCTCTGGGGCGGACCCATCGGTTGACCACCAACTCCACTTCCAGGGTTACCGGCACCGCCAGCACCCAGTGGGAAAGGAAGCATGTGATGATCCAGACCAGGGGGAGGAGGCCGCTGAAGAATCTGCGTCGGCATCTGCGTCGGCGGCTGAGGTGGACGATTGTCAACATCTGAAGGGTGAAACTGATCATTGAAGAAGCCAGGAGGAGCCGGGCCTCTGATCTGTTGTTGCTGCCGCTGGGCGGCGCTACGCTCTCGCTGATATTCGGCTTCACGCTCAGAAAGATCGGGAATATTGACATGCTTGGTGGGCTGCGGCATCCTGACCAGGAGCTGTTCCTGCCGGGGTAGTTCAGGCACTTCCTTGTGATTCTGCATCAACCTCATGAGGAATTCCGTCTGGTTGTTAACCATAGGGTTCTGTGCGCCCCGGTTGTTGCCATGGTTCGGCATAGCGTGGCGTTGGGCAAGGATATCATGCAGTGCTTGCTCGGGCCTTGTCATGGGAGGCGGCTGAGTGGGCGGAGCCATAGGACGAGGGGAGAGAATGTCGTGCAAGGGGTTCGGTGGGGGTGCGCGGAATCGAGGGTCGTCACGGCGCTCTCCACCATACTGCTGGAACGGTTCCGGGGAAGTAACGGGGCTCTTAGATTGGGAGTCCGCAAGATGAGTCGGCTGCGAAAAGCTGCCGAAGAGCTGAGCCATGGGATTGGTCGCCTGTCCAGATGGCCCCGATGGCCCCCCCATTCCGCTCTTCTGAAGCTTCTGGATAAGGAGATTAAAGGCCTCCTTCTCGGCCTCATTCTGTTGAGGTCCTTCGTTGGGCTGTCCGCTCGAGGGAGCAGTAGCAGCGGGAGTTGATGGCTCTGTCTTTGCCCCTTCCTGAGGAGCAAGGAAAGCCATAAATCGCGACCCCTTGCCGGATGTAGGCTTGCTAGCTTCCTTCTCGGCCGTAGGGGTGCTAACCTGAAGGCTGCCACCATACGCTGCAAAGAACTTGTCTGGGCCAGTTTCAAGAGCAGGTGCAGACAACACCTTCTCTGCCTCAAATGCGGGCTCGGGCAGATTGGTTTGCAAAGGCGCAGGAGCCTTCTCTTCGGCCTTTGGCCCGCCGCCATGTTTGCTCTTCATACTTTCCATGAACTTCTTGAAATCCTCGGCCGTATGACCCTGCGACTTATGCTCAACGGGTTCATCGAGCCATTCGGGATCGCGCTCAACGCGCTGGTCACGGTCACGGTCATATCTTCCTCCGCCATACCCACCAGCTCGGTCGCCATATCTGTCGTTCTGCCGATCTTCGGGTTCGCGATCACGCCAACTCTTGGACCTGTCAATGCGTTCCCTGGCAGAGAGAGAAGCGCCATTGTTGTCGCTGCTGTTCGTATTCTCCTTGTTGAACCACGAATCGGTCTTGCCTCTTGACAAGCCGTTCCTGCGAGGTGTATCAATGTCTTCGCCGTCTTTATCTCTGATGTCCTGGGCCCGGTTACGGCGATCCGAAACATCTTTAGCCTGGGTATCGCGGGAGCCGCCAAAACGCTCTCCGGCAGCGCCCATGCGACCCTGGAATCGCTCTGCGCCCTCAGTACCAAAGCTCTTGCGGGGCTTGACCGGAGTCCAGCCTTCGCTGTCCCTGTCCTGATCATCCCCACGGCGGCGGAATGCGCTGTTCCGCCCGTTACCAAACCGGTCATTGGTACTTTCCGAGTCATTGATGCGCGTGCGGAAGTTGAATCGATCCGTCCGATCCTGTCGGTCGTTATCTTTCAGTCCCTTATCAGCGTCGGAGGTCCTGTTGTTGCGCAAAGTTGTGGCGGATGCGAAGCTTGTTCTGGGAGGTCCAAGGATAATGTCCTCAGGATCTGATAGGGTCAGCAAGAGATCCATAGTGAGATCACATAGTTGCATCCCGAACCCAAAGATCCGGGAGCGAGAGAAAGCGTACTCGTTGTGTTGCGTGAACCGTTCCGATCCAGCGCTGGACGTCTGTTTTCTTGGTTCAGAAGAAAATTGTCCCCGCCTTTGATGCGGTCATTTGTGGTCTTGGCCTGGCTATTGCGGCCTGTCTCTGGAGGCGGTCTATAAAGGATTAGCCGGAGCGTCCAAAGGATTCCTAGCAAGGCGCAAATGTATAGTGCATAACCATCCATGTGTGCCCGTCGCCTGGCCGAGCTGGGAGAAGAACATACCCCATCCACTCCTCAGCGGGAGGGAGTCCGGGAGGCTTAACGCATAATGGCGACTGCCGTAGATACAGCAGAAATTCTGCTGAGTATTGCACTGCTGCCATGGTATTGTGGTTTATATTATGCAAAGACCATCGGCTGTAGGTGGCAGCTTTACCAGCATCCGTAGATGGCAAGGGGAGGACAGCAAGTCGGTGACAGACAGGAGGAGGCGGGCGTCCTAGCGGCGCAATGCCGCAATCCAGTAATAATTATTCGTCGAGGGAACCGGCGCGGCGACAGCTCAAGTCGGGTCGAGGGATATGTTGCGGAAGACGGGTCGGTAGGTGCAGGTTGTGCAGACTGTGCACGAGGACAAAGGTGGATGGAGGGGGTTAGATGACGGACGGGATGATGGAGGCTGCGGCTGGCTGCTCGCCGGCTTCACTGCTTCGACTACGTCTGCTGAGGTGGTGGGCCAACAGAGACTGCGAGGAGAGTGAGACGGGCAGGAGCAATGCGGCGGGAATCAAAATGATGCTTTAAATTGCGGGAGGGCCGCAGATGACGGTAGTGTTCTCGACAGGTGATAGCACTGATGTTGTGGTTTTGTGATGCGTTCTGGAAGGCCGGTGGCTAAAATAGTAGAAACCGTTCTCTTGTTGCTTCAGGTTCAGGTTGCGATGCGGAGGAGAAGGGGCGTGAATGACAATGGAGAGGCAAGTCACACAAGTGTAGTAAAACTGGAATGGGGACAGCGCAGAACCCGATTGGGGGGGGGGGGTTCAGGGCAAGGACGGGCTGGACGGGAGACCGACTGGGAGGGCGAAGGAGGCACGGAGGTGGAGGTGGAAGACGAGGGTGGTGTTTCCTGGCGAAACTGGAACAGGCAAGCAGCTGGCTGGGCCTGCCCACTGGCTGCCCGGCTGCCCGCCATAGCCCGCCCGGGCTGGACTCCCCTCCTTCTCAGCTGCTGAAGTTTTGGCCCAGGAGTCTTCGCCGCTGCATTTCAGGTTCTTACAAAACCATAACAAAACCCTCCACTTGAAGGTGGATCTAAGACCGCTTTTAGTGCTGCCACTTCACCATCCAGAACCTGTGAGCCTGTCACGCTGCCATTCCATATTATCATCGTCGTCCATGGAAGGTTTGGGTTAAATCGTTCTTGTAGGTTCCTTTGTGAGCTTTGTGGCCCAAGCGCCTTTGATATCCCGAGATGCCTTCACCACTTCTCCGCATAACATTGTGCCTCTGACTGGGGTGAACTCCTTGTTTAAACGGCTGCCATTCACATCGGCGAGATGGTGTTGTTCTCGTTGGGCAAAGCATCGTTAGAATGGTGCAAATTGGACGCCGATGTCGCTGCTGCCAGCTGTCGTCATTAGTCCTGGTCTTCCTAGACTGGGATCCCTTCATGATCATTAGCCCCTTTACTTCTCCTTTTGCAGCATTGTTATGTACGACTCCGCATCGTGTACAATGCTGTCGAAGAGGAATAGGAGGCTAGCCTGCGTACAAACGACTGCAATATCCCATGCCAGAAAACCCCTATGTTTCTCAAGGTCAGCTACCTCTACGTATCACATTAATAATTGAAAGCAAGAATCGAGTGTCTATGCCAATGACTCGGCTTTCCATAAAATTCGTTCGAAAACCAGAGTGCACAATCGATTGTGATTGTTCCATCTTTCAAAATACTCTAGACAATCATACTCTCGACACCTCCTTTACTCCACCCCTCAACCCTTCCTTTATCACAAGTTTCCCAAATCCGCTTTAACAGCCCCTTATACACCGCAACCTCGTCCTCGGAGCTGACAACAGTGCCTGCTCCACCTTGACTCTGCGTCGACGACATGCTCTTCTTCATCTTCAATAGCTCCTCTAGCCAACTAACCACGCCAAACCTTGTGACAAGCGTTGTGCTACCCCCCTCGATCTTGGTTGCTCGGTGCAGTATCCTTAGGACCTGCATTCCCAGCGGCGTTCTCATATATGGGTTCCCTGCTACCGCCAACAACCGCTCAAATAGCGGGCCCTTTGCCCTCTTCTTGTGGAACAATTCCAAGTCCTTGGATGTCCTAAGGCCGTCCAGCAGATATGACAGTAGCCAGTTGAGCTGCGCATAATACGAATCGCCAACCGCGGGTTCCTCGGTCAGGACTTCATCCGCCAGCGGCACTCTGTCCACGCTCCAGAAGGGTCCCCTTGTAAGGAAGGAGTTGATCTTGGGATAGAGGCTGTGTGTCGGGTCACGCAAGACGTTGACGGCATGGCAAGCGAAAGCAATGATGATGCTCGGGAGCGGCGCCACTGCATTGACGGCCTGGCTTGCGGCTGCCACCCTGGCGGTTTCGGCGAGCTCTGACAACAATAACCATATCTGCTCCTTCTCCTCGTACTCGGATTGCTGGACCTTGGATGCCATTTTAAGGATGTTGACGAGCGCTTCCTTCCTGATACTGGCGTGCTCAGAGGCAAGCAGGCTGATGAGGGAAATGGCGTACCCTTCGTCCACGAGCTCGTCCACCGACTTGCTTTGCCACTTGACGAGCGCCGAGTTATCGGCGGCCAGACTATCTGGAAGATCGAGAACACGCTCCAACTGCTCGCCGTCCAAGGCGGTGACGTCATCATCAGACTCGAGTTTCTTCCCTTCCGGTGTTGTAATGTTCGTGTCCTGGCGCTTGGCTTCGTTCGACTTTCCACTCTTTGCTTGCTTGAATGGATGTTTCTTAGGCACAGTTAATGATTTCCCAAGACCCTTGGCAAAAGACTCGGACATGACCGCAAGCGCAGCCTCGAGCAGAGGCTTGCTCTCTCCAGCAGCTGCTGAATATCCGAGAAACTTGGGCAAGAAACGGCTGAGTCCATCAAGTGTACTCTTGGAATCCGCCGACTTGGCAGCAAAAGGCAGTTGTTCGATAATGGCGGCAATCAACGGGCTGACAGTAAGTACCTCGTCCTCTGCATCTTTGGCCCCCAGATCCTGCAACATCTCGAGATACTTGACCGGCGCCGTTGTGCAGCGAGTAAGGCATTTATCCAAGAAAGGCCACAAGGCGGCAAGAGATGAAGGAGACGACGCCATGAGCTCCTTGAGAGTCTCGAGAAGAACAGAAATTCCAGGATGCCCCTTATCCTTTGCCGGAACAACCTGCTGCTCCACCGCTACGAAGTCGAGAACTTGCCGTACTGGTGCCAGCGAAACGCCATGGGGTGCCTCGACATAGACCTTCACCAGGGTTGTAAACGGTGACAGAGTAAGCTGCTCTGTCGCCGCAAACCACCTCATGCCAGGCGAATATCCTGCAATCGCCAGGAGATTCTCCAGTTCTTTGAGGCTTAGCGCAAAGTCACGAGGATCATCCTCACCATCCTCTTCTGAGCGAGTCTCCTTCTGTTTTTCCTGCTTGGACAATCTCTTGAGCGCTGTCTCTAGTAATGGGGAGACGTCGAACTTGGCCATGAGCGCAACCTGCGGGATGACCTCGTAGTACAAGCGCAACAGCTGACTGGCAGCCTCACGGTGCAAAATATCGTCTTCTGGGATAGATCTGTACGAATTGATCATCTCCTTGATGCCTGGACTCCTTTGGCAGAATTCGTCCACTAACCGGCGGGCTGCTTCCGTCCAGAGCGCTTGGTTATTGTGGGATTTCGAGCTGTGAGCTGGGTCTTGGTGCATTTTAACGGCTGTATCAAGCTTCTGCACGGCCAGAATGAGAATTCGGGTCGCAAAGAAGGAGATCATCCTGGACTTGTTCGTTAAGCAGCGGCTGAGTGCTTTCTGGTTCAGGGGAAGAGGAAGGATGTTATCCATGACGATGGATGTCGGGGGAGGAAGTTCGGCATAGCCAGACCCACGGCAAAAGTACTCAGGCAACGGCAGTGCTACCGTATTGAACAAGAATGCTGCATATCCAATCCATGTCGCAGACAGCTTTGGTTCGAAGGTAAAAGATTTGTTCTTGATGAAGAAGTCGGCGATCAACTCGGGCGCAACCTTGAAGATCGAAGTGATCAGCTCACTCTGCTTAACGCTTGACCATGGGCGAAGATTTTGGAGCAAGTTTGATAGAACAAAATTGCGGACGGGAACTTCGGTCTTGAACTTGTTCATCCACACAATAGCTTCCAGTCCGAGCTCTTCAAGGTCCGCGCTGGGGATAGCAGCGTTCGGATCCGCTTCTCTGGGATACAGTCCGGTATCCTGTCTCAAAACACCACACGATGGGTTGGTGCACGCGGTCATTAAAAAGTCATGGGCAGCGTCTGGTATAGACGGGAGATCGTCGTTAGCTTGACGGTAGTAGTATAAGCCCGAGATCTTGATCAATGTCGTGGAACTGAGCAGATTGGACTTGGCCTCCCGAGGAACCTTGCTGTCAAGTAAGACGTGATCCCTCAATCCGTTGAGAAGATCTAGCACCAGGTACGGTAGATCTTGCTTGATATCCCTCGTGAGGGCAGTAACGACGTCCCTCTGCGCAAGCAGCTCCTTTTTGGCTTCGGGATGCAGGTATTTGAGGGCGCTCAAGAAGAACTGGATCGCATTTGTGCGTGGAGAGGGCTTCTTGATGTCCTCAGGTTCCTCGCCGATGTGAACAATTCCCATATTTCGTGCCAATGACTTGAGCATTGACACTCTAGCGCGAAACATTGGCCGAGCAATAGCACCTCCATCGAAGCATACCGCCTCCCTGAGCATGCGCAGGGTGGGCGAGATAATGAAAGCCTTTCCTTTGTCGGCCGACAAGCTGCGGGATATCAATTCTTGCTGACGTTTTTGCAACAAGGTCCTGCAAGTTCCCAATCCGATTGGCGTAAGCTCAAGGCTTTGGGACAGCAGTTTTAGAAGCAGCGCGAGGACGACCGGTACAGCAGAAAGGAGGTTCTCGTTGTTGACTTGGCCGGCATGACTCCATGTTTGCATGATATCCGGGAGGTATGTGGAGCTTTCGTCGTCCTCAATCGGTTTCGTGGACTGTAGATATTCCTTGACTATCGTGAAGCGTAGTTCATGCTGTTGGCGTTTCTCAGCACTGTCGGCATTGTCATCGCGGGATAGTAGAGAATCGAGAAGGAGCTTGAACGATTGGAGTCCTGCATAGAGTTAGCGCTTGTGGGTAATAACGGATTGAGGGATCATGAATGTTCATACCATGCCTCGAACGCCCAAGATCTGGATCAAAGGCGAGGAGCTGCCTCAATTGACGACTGGTGTGTATCACTTCGGATGTGGGAGCCTCGTGGACGACGCGTTGCCTTTTGCGCGGCCCGTCCCCATTTTCTGCACCTCTGAACTGTCGTTTTCCCATTCTGAAGAATCAATGACTCCTCTTGAAGTTGTAATTTGGGTGCGGATGAAACCTTTCGGTTTCGCGATCGACTGATTGGAATTGAAGCTTCCCTCGTCGACTTTCTGGGAATTTCCTACCTTTGCATGTTCTGCAGTGATTTACCGCCTGCCAATCGCGACTAAGTGGGGCGATAATGGTCACTTCTTTAACCGTACTCCACCAGAGTGTTCAGGGTCGCAGCTTGAAGAGCCAGGGTTCGACCAATTGACCCACATAGTCTCGTCATTGATCAGGGGTACGTACCTGCATTTACACTTACAGTACGCATTTACAGGACAGTAAGTACACTCGGCGTACAGCTTCATGTATAGAAGTCACGTATCTCTCATGCAATTCAGTTCATCCGAGCTTATCCAACACTACATGATGCCGCCGTAATGCCTCTTTATGGCCTTCCCATTCCTTTAAGAAGGGTTTAAGAATGGTTGCCAAAACCGGGAATTCATGGACCATCTCGGCTTCTGTTCTCCAGTCGTTCCTTTGATATGCTGACCGGTCCATTGACCACATCTTCTGCGGCATCATCTGCCACAAAACTCTGTACACCCAATGACCGAAGCCGCTTTGATAGAAGACTCTCTGCCGACCCAGGGCGCCCGTTCGTAACATGGCCAAAAGGATTACCGCCATATCCAACGTCTCCCCTGTTGAGCTTGTCGTATCTACCCAACAGAGCCGGAGGTTCCGTCAGCTCAAGTCCGGTCATGGCATCACCGCCGGCCGCTATGGCTGCTGGYCGGGGGAGATGGAGACAAGTGTTGAGATATCCTGCGTCTTGACTTGGCTGGCGGATGTGGGATTGGTTCTCATCACGTCTACCGGCAGCCAAACTCGGAGCATGCTGCGACGGTTTTGTAGCAACAGAGTTATTTGTTGGAGTAGACGACAAATGGCCTGTTCGCAATGCTTTGTATGGCATGTACCGCGGCTCTGGGTACGTAACTTCATTGCGAAGTTTCTCGGTGCCATCGGGGACCCGATTGGCAAATACGACTCTGATGTCCTTGTACAAATAAAAACGACCTTTTGACGGGCTGCAAATATGAAGATGGATCAAATATCGAAGAATAGGCGGGCCGTCCGGCACGGTACTCTTAAGACCGTCAATGATGGGCCCCGCAGAGTAGCTCCGTTGGCGGATGAACGTTTTTGTGCCCGCTTCCATGCCTGTCAGATCATATGGAACCAGAAAGAGTTTGACAGCTGTTTTGTTCTGGTTTTTGATGATGATCTGGAGTTGTCCCTTCTCTGGAATGCGGTATGAGCCTCCAGGAGGCGATTTCGGAGACCGTGACGTTTTCTTAGTCTTTTCGAGTCTCTGACCATCGCCCCTTAAATCTTCGTCCCCAATATCATGAACAATTCGGTCGTCATCTGGTGACTTTCGTCCGGCATGCCTTGATTGTTGCTTCCGTTTGGACCGTTGCAACTCATCCGGATTCGGCAATCCGTTCTCCAGGTCGATTTGGCCCACGTAGGGACTCGGCCCATCCTCCCCTTTACTCCTGCCATGGACGGTGCTGGAATAACGATAAAAGACAGCTGAAAATGGCAAAGTGACATGAGATGGGCAACGCAAGTTCGGCTTGCACTTCCCAAGACCTAGGACGCCAATTTGCGCCATGAACTCCAAGGGTTTAGAAGGCGTCGTTGACATTCGTCCCCTGAGAATACTTTCTTCATAAGATCCAACCATTGACGCATGCTGTAGGGGAGAACCTTCGGAGCTGTGAGATAGACGCCTTGATCGAAACATGGAAGGCGTCTGAGGAGAAGAGCTTGGTATCGAAAGGCCTGACAGCGACGCTAATGAGCGACGGGGTTGATGTGCTTGGTACGCAAGCGCACGCTCTCTGTGTGGCGGCGTATGCCTTGACATTCCTCCGTGGCTCAGAGAAGAACCTTGAGCCAAGTTTATTGTATGTCTTCGCAAATTGGGGGATCCAGAGGTGATCCCATCCGAAGATGTTTCCGATTCAATATCCTCGCGGCTTTCTGTATGCACCAGAGGACTGGTTGGGAGTTTATAAGCAAAACTTGTGGAGAGAGATGAAGAAACTGAGGAAGAGGGTGAATCAAATGCCTCCTTTCTATAATCCATTGCCTGCCGTGAAAAGGGCAACGCCGTAGCGTCTCTGGAGGTCCATGAGTCTTTGAAATGCCTGAAGTCATGGGATTCCCGTGGCTGAGTAGCGTCTTGTCTGTCTCGTGCATCGGAAGTTTGATCGTCTGGCGTAAAATCTCCGCTGTGAAGGGCAGAGCGTGGGCGTTCGATGCCAAGTCCTGACTCAAGCTGTCCAGCAGCGTTTACATCCGATAGACCCCATTTGCCATCTTGTTTCTCTTGGGCAATTGCAGGCGGGGGAAGCAAGCATGAGCTGTTTGAAATCGACGTCTGAGGTATCTGTTGGGATGTCTGTACCTCGTCTTCATAGAGCCGGGGCTCAAGCTGCAAGCATGTCAGTAGAGCAGGAGGACATAACAGCCAGACCTAGATATGGAAACGTACATGGTGGTGACCGGGCACCCAAGTTGGGCTTTGCTTCTTCTTCAAGCGATGAATGAGCTCGACTCGATCGTAGACCAAGGCACTGGGGAGCTTCCTCTCAGGAGTGGCTGGGCTATACGGRCTGTCGACTGGCYCCTCGCAGAATTCGGTCCTGATGCTCTCCTCAGAGTCACGGCGAGACAAGGACTTTGAGGAGGCCGTCATAAGATGGGACTGTATAAGATTAGTGGGCTCCGGCATCTCCGCATGAGAAGCGTGAACCGGGCGGCCCTGATCCGACAAGTCTTGGGAAAAGGGCATCATGAAGTGACACTATGGGATTCAAGAAAAAGCCAAATTGCGGTGAAGGACGTTTGTGCTCTTTAAAGAAATCAAATTCCGCGCCGATCCAAGAGTTGAAGCAGCACGGATCTTAGGCAGTCTATATCGAAACACTTTCCATGATTCCAGCCATCAACAATGAACTGTGTTGGGATTCTGCTGGACCGGAAAATCGGGGGAGTGGAGGAAGTTGGTAAATCCAAGACCTATCGGGGAGATAGGAGGATCAGTCCGGACATGCACAGGACCTGGACCGTGTTGTGATTTAAGTCGCAGTGGCGGAGAAGCAGAGCGCAAATATCATCATAGTCGGAAGGTCGTGGAAGCTGGATGGGTCCAGAATTCGAGTCAAGCACCATAGCACTTTGCTAGAGTAGTGAGGATGCTCTTATTCGACCAGGTCGATTTGTTCGGACATGTCTGTGTTTCGAAAGGAAAGGCAGATCAGACAAGGACCTACAGGTCATAGCCTTTAGACGTCGAGAACAAAGACTTGCGCCGCGCCTATTTATGTATTGACGGATTGTGGAAGTTGGGCAAAGGTCTCTTCTGGGACATGAAGAGCTTTAAATCTTGAAAGCAAGCGACGCTGCGAGCCGTAGGCTCAGTTTGTTGCAACTGGTGACGAGATGGTGGATGGTAGAGGTCGATAGCAGAGACCGGACGGAAGGGACCAGTGACAGTTTTATGAGATGGCAGTGCAGCGATGGGGTGTACACCACAGTTGCCTTTTCCGCACATCACCTGTGCGCAATGGTCCCCTGGCAGTGGCTGCCTCGCAAAACCACCAGGACATCAATCCGTCGGATATCCATGCGAGTGGATCTGGAGATCTGCGCCGGACCCTTTGCGGTTGAGGTCGGGATGGGGTTGTATCCATATGAACCGGATCATATTAGATGCCTCTGCTAAAGAACTGAGCTTCAACTCATCGAGGAAGAAACGAAAGGTAGATTAATTGAGGGATTGAAGATATCGGTTTTGGCTTGCAATCGGGAACTTTATAAGCACAATGTGGTTAACAAGCGGAGTGGATACCATCACCTGGTACTTACCCGTAAAGGTACACGGCGACTTGCGCAGTAAAGGGAATGATTTCGATGCGATCACTACCTGTAAGTTAGGTATCAATAATCATGGCGTTTATCCCTTAATCTCCATACTCCTCACATCGAGAACTGAAACACAGTCGGGTCATCAAGCCCGGCGTCAAAGTTCCGGCGAGTTACCGGTGCCGAAGCATCGAGGTGTTCCTGGACTTCTGAAGATGATGCAACTGAACTGGCCAAATCCGGCGTCATTTAGTTGGATGTTATCCAGTGACCCTTGCCATTAGCCCCACACCCACTGACCGCCCAGTTCTTCTGCCAGTTTCTACCGCCTGTACACAGTAGCGATAACGAACAAGGGCAGCTTATCAGTAGATTTCTATCTTGTAGTGGTAAAGCTTGGGAGGAAAAAAGCAGAAGCTTGCTAATGTAACACCCAAAGACCATTCATTCAACATCATCTGCGCGCCATATTCTCGTCCGTCAATTTTCCTATACCAGGATACCTTCGCCCTTACATTCTTCAATTACCAACAAACAAACTTTGATATCCAACAACATGGCGCCCAAAAGAGCCCGCGACGAGGACCCGGCAACCGGCGCCCCCGACAAGAAGAAGGCCAAGCACGGCTTCCGTGTTGGCCCAGAGAACCTCCCGGATGGAGCGTGGAAGCGCAAAGGTAGCTACCATATTGCCTATTTCTAGGGAATTCTGCTTCGACCGTATACATACTAACATGGAATTCTCGTCAACCAGTCACCAAAATCAAGAAGGAGCTCATTACCAAGGCCAAAGTCAGGAAGCAGTACGCCAAAATCAAAGCCCAGAAAGAAGCCGAAGCCGCAGCTGCCCCTGGTGTTGCCGTCGGACCCGTTCTAGATGCCCATGTCACCGAGGAGGACAACAACAACAACGACATGAACGACAACGAGGTACAGGGAGATGTAGATGCACCCGCGCCCATCCACCCTTCGCGGCAAATTCTCCTCGAGAAAGGCGCCGCCGCCAAAGCAGCTAGAGCCGAACAACAACAGACATCCAACGAAGAGTCGTCACATAACGATGGAAACGATGCCACCGAAGAACAACAAAAGGAGGAACAACCAACAACAACCCCACCCACCACCACCACCCAAAAAGACGACGACGAAGTATACATCCCCCCGCCCATGGACCCCAACATGCACCCCTCGCGCCTTCCCAAACGCCACCGCAAACCGAACTACTACGAAAAGGAGCTAGCGCTGGCCGAGAAGAAGAAGAAGCAGGCGGAAGAGCGGGCGGCCGAGATTGCGCGGCGCGAGGAGGAGAAGCGCCAGCGGATTGCCGAAAGAGAAAAGTATCGCAGGCAAATGGCCAAGGCGAGGCAGCCGGGAGCGAGGGATGGGAAGATGAAGCTTGGCAGGCAGGGGAATTTGTTGTTGGATAAGGTTAAGAGGATTGTTGGGCAGTGAGCCACGGTCGGTTGGACCCGATGTGGCACAAGGGAAGTGCAGTGCTCGGAAGCGAGTTAGGCGGGGTGAGGAAGGGCTGGATATGCTGGTCCTGTTGGGGGTGAGTTTGTGCAGTCATCGATGTTTGCGTGGATGTTGGTGGGATTTTTTGACAAAAAGTTGCGTCTGTGAAAGAAATGATACCCGGCCTAGGAAAGGGAGGAAGGAAAGGAAATGCGTTTGTAATGTCAGTGAGGAGGAAGGCCAGTCAAAATATTGAAGTGCTAGTTTGAAGAATGAACGACGTTTTCATCATCGCCTTTGCTTGTTGCGGCCAGCAGGGCAGTTGGACACCAACGCAACTGATAATATACATTAAATCGTGCCGCGACGACCGTATCCGATTTTCCGTGATCATGGCTTCTTGGACATACAAAGGAATCAAAAGCCAATTGAGTCGCTTCGAAGAGGCCAACATACTCAAATAAAAGGGGTGGGTGGGAATCACACAGCTGAACTCATCGACAGCAGCGAATTGCTCCCAATAATCATATAAACAGATCGGTCTCATCCAATTTGGAGGCCAATGGTTTGTGCCATTCCACCTATCAACTCATACTAGGCTGATTCCCATCCAACTGTAGACGATCAGACTGAACCTTTCCGGTCCCACAGACACGCAAAACCACTGCAGACCACCCATCTCCTTCTTTACCGAGTCATAATACCGTTTTTCATTTTTCTTTTGGCCAAAATATTCAGATCACCAAAGAGCAAGAAAGCCCCAAAGCTTGGACTGGAAAGATACGGTGCGGAGAGGCCCTACGAGCCTTCCATGAGAAGAGAAAAACAACGCCAATCGAGTCCTTCCACGTCTTCCATGCTTCCACAAGCGCACAGCCTAGTCGCTTCGGCCAAGCTCGAGAGAAAACCAAAATATATCATCAGTATATACAAACCATGTATAAGTCATTTGGTGGTTAAGAATAGACTCTCCCGTCCGTCTTCAGTCCGCCCACGCCGCGCTCACGCGCTCGCCAACTCCTTATTCCTCAAAGATGAGCGCACTGTTCTCGATCAGGAACTGCACGGCATTGTTCTTGGCGTGCATGTCCGTCATTTCTTTCTCGAGACTGTGATCTCTCATGATGGTGGGTGCAAACACCACAGCCAAGTTTTTGGGTGACATCTAGTGGGAGCCAGTTAGCCGGATGTTCCGAGTACAGGGGAAAGAGACCAACGGAACGGCAGACTTACCAGATTCTCGCGTTCTCTACTCGCTACTCGAGCAAGATGGAACATGAGGAACTCGAGACAGTCGCGATGCTTCGGCGGAAGCATGTTGACCGTTTTCTTGAGGTGAGCGCATTTCTCCTCTACGTCTTGAATATCTGTGGAGTGTACTGGGTTAGTATCTGTCTACGCCCGTCAGTCAAATTTGGTAGAGGATGGACTTACTATTCGACTCAAGGACCCTCTCATACACCTCGAACGTCAGCAAGGGGTTGGGTAGCTTGCGGAAATACTGCTTAAGGACGCTTGTCACAGCAGTAATATCGATCTCCGGGTCGGAAATGTCGAAATCTTGCTGCTTCTCGAAGCCCTCTTGAATCATCTTGATTTGAGAGTTGCCTCCGGTTTTCCTGTAGATTCCCTCGACATCCATACCACGAAGCTCAACCTCCTCGATACAGCGGGTGACTACGCTTGGTATTTGACGGCGTTCATGCTCAGTCCGCTCAACCAGGTCGGAACCGAAGAGAGTAGTGGGGGCTTCTGCAACCGCAGGAGTAGAGATATTGGTCACCGACATCGACTTTTGCTGCGCGTTCGGCTTCTTGCCACCGAAGAAACCAAACCCTCCACCACCACCACCTCCACCTTGCCGCGCGTTCTCAACCATCACAGGTTTGATGGTGTTGGCTGGTGGAGGAGCGACAGTGACCGGGGCCTCGACCTGGGCAACCGTCATGGCATAAGGAAGGCCAATGTTGTCTCCGTTCAAGGGGCCCTGCTGCTGCTGCTGTTGCCTCTGGGTTCCTTCCTGTCCTTGGAATGCGCCTGCCGCACCACGGATACCCTTCGAGATATTGTGCGCCACCTTGCTGGAGCCCTTCTTCCAGTTGAACTTCTTGACCTGGCCCTTGCGGATATTCACCACGGTAGGGCCTTCCACAAGCTGATCTTCCATATCAGGACCAACCATGGTCGTAGCTGTCTGCAAGCTCGAGGAGTCCATGTTGAGCGAAGCACCCTTGGCATGGCCGTAAATACCCAAACCATTGGGTGACTTGAGCTCGCCGTTGTTGATCTGCTGCTTGAATCTCTCCTGGATCTGGTGAGTGAGATCATTGTTCATATCGGCCAACTGAGCGTTCTTGGAAGAGAGCTGCTCAAACTCGAGCAGAGCGCGATCACGGTCGGCAATGGCCTGGTTCTTCTCCTCCACCAAATCGTCTCTCTCAGCGATGAGCTGCTCGATCGCAGAGGTCATGTTGTGCTTGAGACGTTCTAGCTTTTGGACAAACTCCTTGATTGCGGACTCCTCTAACTCGCGAGCGTCAAACGACTCGTTAGTCTTCTTTGCGCGCTCAACATACCCGGCCAGTACCTCAAGCTGCCTGATCATGATCTCAGTCTGAGTGTCAAGCACCGAAACTGTCTTCCTCTTCTCGATCAGCTTCTTGTTGAGACTCTTGAGATCTTTCTCCGTGTTGAACTGTCGCTCCAGCTCTGCCACCCGTTGCTCGGAGCTTCTGAGTTGCCGCTTCAGATAAGCTGGATCATCCTGGGTCGTACTAGCTAAAGACAGCGGACTTGTTATATCGTTAATATTACCGGTTGAGTAGTCCTCAACAATCGGGGTTCTCGGCCAACGGGGCGAAGTAGTTCCTCGGGTGGTCTCGCTCACGCTCCTACTGTGAGAAATTCTGCCAGGAGTAGCGCCTGTTTCACCACTGCTGTTCCGTCCATGTCGTACTGCGTTCGAGACCCGGCGGAGGATCGACGATGAGCCCTCATCTGTTCCTAGTATCCTAGCCATATCCTCATCCATGCTGAACTCAACCCCAGAGCTCCACCTAGGCAGCTTGGGGGATGGTTTCAGCTCCTGGACTTCACCACTTGTTGTAGACTGGTTTTTGGGGGTCTGAGTCTGAGTGGGAGGTAAAGGCGGTGCTCGGGGTTGCATATACGTGTTACTGAGCTTCGTCTCAGGCGGCGGGGGACGCATCGGGAGAGCAGGACCCTCGGTAGTGTTCGACCCAGGAACCGGCAGAGGTTTGCCATCGGCTACTTGCAACACGTCAGTAAACACAGCTGATACAATTACACGGGACTGAGACGGGGACGTACAGTTTCTGGATACGGGAGGCGGGACCTCTTTCCGCGGAATGGATCGCCCAGCGTTCGAGACTTCTGAGCGCGAGGTCACAGAGTCGCTGGACGGCCGTATCTCATCGCTCATGGCATCCCTGGGACGAGAATCCTGAGAGGATCTAGGGGTCATAACCCTGTCTGGACTCATGGTTGAAGGGGGTTCAGGACTCTCCTTATTCCGTTGCGCAGTTCCATTCTCGATGCTGTTGCTTGCTTGAGATTCGCTCCGGGTACTCACAAGCCTCTTGCTTTTGGGGACATTCTGCAGCTTAAAGTCCTCGTTGTTGGGCTGCTGATTGTAGGCTTCGGCCAGGATGCTAGCGATATGGGCCGGTTTTGTATTCCCGATCACATCGGCCGCTCTAGAGAGCTTCCGGGGCGGGGGCCGCTCCTGTTGGGGACTTTCATAGTCAGACGACGGCTGCCTCTCTTGGGCCATCTGAGCCATCAATGCGATGTGGGGTGTTGGAGTCGTCGATTCCTTCTTCTCTGACTGGACAGCGTTTGACCTGGCTGAGCCAAAGTAATCTTTGTTTTTGCGGCTCGTGTCTGAAAATGTGTCTGCCATAGATTGAGGCGTCATCGACGGCGCGGGACTCTGGTCAAGCGCGACAGGAATAAAGAAGTCCTCGGCATCTACCCCGTTAAGATCAGCAGATAACATGGTTGAGTTGCGGTTGTGTCTATAGTTTGGCGCTGGCGGGGCCAGCACCGTTTCCTTGTTCGTTTCCGCCGATCTTTCAGGGGAGCGGTCAGGCCTCGAACTGCTCCGCGACGATGAGTCCTGCCGTCCATAAGCATTTCGAGGTCGTGGTGATAGTTCGGTAGGGGTATCTGAGTCCGCCGCAAGCTTTTCGGCTGCGAAACCTGTGCTAGAAGGGGGCACAGCGTTTGGCGGTAGCGCAGGAAGGGATTTGTCAGTGTCTCGAGCTTTTGCTTGAGCCGCTGCTTTTGCTTTCTTGCGTCTTCGTGCCATTAGACTCTCGTGGCAATTCATGCAAAATATCCCATGAGCCGTCCTGGCGTAGCGCAGGTTTTCGATCTTTCTCTTGCAGTTCCTACAGCGGAAGCATGTTGCGCAAAAGGCTTGGTCTCCGGTCAGGATGGCCAAGTCCTCAATCTTATTACCGCAAGCACTACAGCTGTAGGTGCAATTGTTGCAGATAAGCGACCCATCTCCAAGTAGAAGGAGGTTCGCATCCGAGTCAAGGAGCGTGTTGCATGTGTTACAACGGAAGCAATCGAGATGCCATCGGTTTCCAGCTGTGATATAGTCAGTCAGTAAGGTAGTTCTTAAGCACCCAACAGATTCGCTCCAGAGAGCTCAGGCTGTCATGAATACCGCCGGTCTTGAAGGGTTGATATTCACAGCGAGCCGAAACAAGCTAAATGTATATATATGTATAGGTAACATACCAAGTTCGAATGCTTTGCCTTCTTCCAAGATCTATCACAGGATAGTCAGCATTGATCAAGCAGTAACTTGGCTAGATGGGAAGCTTACTTCTCCGCAGCCCTTGCATGGGAACACATCGTCCGCGTCCATGGGGGCATCTAGATAGTCATCCATGGTTGCGGTATTGACCCTTTGCTGTGCTGATTCCAAGTTCACCACCAGCTTGGTCGAGTGTAGGACAATCGCGAGGATCAAACGGCGCAGGGACGAGCGTTGAGGGGAACAGGAATCCGTCAGAAATAGCACATGGAGGGTATTCCCGATCGCACGCTGTCCTTCAAAGTGAAGCGGATTTTGGTCTGCAACGGTGAATAAAAGGGGCACGCAGTAGCGGCAATGAATCGCCCGTCACTGTCGGGCCGGCGTGGTAGTGATAATCGATCGTTCGCGTCTCGATGATGCGTCTATAAGGGTAGGGAAATCAGATACCTTCTGCGTATATCTGATCACCTATCCTACTCGGGGAGAGTCCAGCACCAGGCGGGGATAGGGGGGATGTGCGATGGAACGGGAGGTATGGAGTGCGTCTAGCAAATGCGTTCGTCGTTTGTCGTTCGTCTTCGGCGCGGCAGCTGGCGTGAGCTGTGACAGTATGCGTAGATGGCCTTGACTCGAACTCTTTCTTGTGGGGGAGGTTGAGGTTGAGGTTGAGGTCAAAGTCGGGGTCGGGAAGCGGTCGCGGTGGGCGTCGCTGATGCCGCAAGTAACGGGGAGGTAGATAGCCAGATTGGTGGAAGGCAACGGAATGGAAATCCGTCCTCTACGGAGCCCTAGGAGGCAACGAGGTAAGCAGGGGTTGGGCAAAGCGGACGTAAATATCGTGATGTTTCCGATCCTCACGGGCTAGGAAAAAAAGAGAGGCAGAGAAACTGAAAGCAGATAGCAACAATGCCTGGCAAGGCTCAGGCCAAGTTGTGTGGTCTTGATGGCCTGGAGCTTTGTCGACCTTGAAGAATGGAAAGTGGGAGACGGAGACTGGACGATCGGGACGCCTTCACGCGCACGGCGGGCCCCTGGACTGGAACCTCTTGTGGAAGTCTGGCGGACGGTGTCTGGCACAGCAGGTGCGGTTTGGTGGACTGTGCTTCGAGTTCCATGCGATCTCACTGGCACTTCAGTTTGGCGGTCGCACCTCCCTCCAGCAGCAGGTCAGCACTCCACCTCCCAGCATAAGGTAAGGTAGCATCTGGGTGGTGTAGGCCTGTGCCTGCCATTCCGTTCCTGGGGCTGTCCCAAGTGCCCCTTCCTTCATCAAAAGAGACGACCCCGTCATTGCTGCGTACCCCACTCAATCCACCTCCCTCAGGCGGTGGGTGGGCCAAAACCAAGGGGTGCTCAGGGCGCTGCCGGGGAGACAAGAGGGTCCAGCAGGGGCTTGCACAGGGGAAACGGGGGTCTGAGTAGAAGGCCAGCCAATAGGCAGTCTAGACGGTCTCGAAAATGTCGAAATGAATTCCTAGACCTCAACCACGGGCATCGATGGCAGACACTTCCTCAAACAGCAAAGACACAACCCCCGGCCACGCGGTGTAATATGAACACCTTAGTACCTACCTCTACACTACTTCTATGCATAGATGGATGGCAGTCGACATGTCAGGTCAGCACTCTGTGCTCCGTCAGCTTAACTGTTTGCTTTGCCAGTCAGCTCCGTCGGTCTATATCCAGTCAATGTCTAGCCGTCATCTAGATACATTCTGACCTCTCATTACTTGGCTTGTTACACAATGCTTCACCCTTAATCTTTCCTTGTCTTGCTCTTCTTTCATTCTCCTTGTCCCAGAAGTCAAAACAAGGGGACTCGCTGACGACATCCAGATTCCTCTAAGCAGCCCTGCAATATTCCCCAGATATACAAGCCCAGCGGGCTGCTTGGCGAAACGATATCGTTTGTAGAGAACCCTCTACTTGCATTATCTGACCTCTTCCGTCTGAAGTTTTCCGGGGAGGAGGAGTCCAGATGCAGCATCCAGGGGAAAGGAAGCCAATTAAATGGGGAGTGAACTTTGATGCAACTCAGAAAAGAACGAAAACCCAGCATGACCAACTGACAAAACTCCCGCCTCTGTGACCCCTCCCGAATCCCACCTCTACGAGTGAGAACTCACGCTGAAGAGCAAAAATGGCCGGTTTGTTAGCCAAACACCATCCCTTTCTCACGCAGGAGTCGAAGCTGCAGCTTTCCGGTACTACCTAGGGCCAGGATGATAGAGGCATCTCAGAAGTTCCATTTCCAGAGTTCGCCGCTGGCCACTGCCGCGGCCGCGCATCCGGGGATAATCGTGCTAGCAGGCGCGTTTGCCGCACCGCATGTGACGAGGGGTGGTGCCATGGAGTTTTACTGTTCTTTATAGTTTCCTTCCCCTGAGAGCCTGAGAGTCCGGTTACTTTCTAACGTCCTCATCATCCGTCATCCCAACTCACCGCATCAACCTTTCAAATTCTCAGAGGTACAAACCACTCAATCAACTTGTGAACGACACTCGACGGACGTAGGGAATCACGAAACCATTAAGTTCTACCTACGTCCTGTCCCAGTTCCCAGTTCCTATTCATACGTACCTAGAAACCCACATTAACTCGCAAGGTTTCCCATCTTCGCCATCTATAACAAACAAGGATTGCCAAGTCGTGTTTCATCTTTGATGTGTGAGGTGAGCAAAAGCTACTTGGGTTGTACACAACATTTTTTTTTTGAGCTTGGTAGGTACTACACACGACACCCATGGCGACGATCCTCCACTGCTCCTCCGTCCGAGCCATCTCTACCGTCCTACAACTCACTACTTGTACCTTATTATCCTGCGAGACTGCTCATGAAAGGCTGTTCCTATCCGGTGAGTGGGTGGTGGCACACTGGCACGGGCCATTGGTACTGGCGGGCATTGGCATTGGCATTGGCATTCAACGGCATTGGCCCCTTGATTGTCTCTTTCCCGTCCCGTTTATATCTAAAAGAGGAGGAAGGGGACCCTGAAACATCCCGTCCGCTTTGTCTCTCACCTTATTCGTCTGTATCTTTTTCTGAGGGAAGGAGACGGGAGGTTTAAAGTTAGGGGAAGGCGGTCAAGCGGGTTTTCCCCATAGAACATGATCAATGAGCCTTGTTAGCCCTCTCTTTCTCTAGAAGTAATGCTTTGGATTTTATTCCGGAAATTGTTGGATATGTGCCAACTGATAGCTACCGAGGTACTACTAGACAAACTGCAGTGACCCGTGAGTTTTGACAGGACAGTCATGGGAAATTAGCCTTGTCTCATTTATAGTCAGACTATCTCGGGCACGGAAAAGTCAACTGTCCAGCGGTATCGGCCATACGGGCTTGACTCACCTAGGTCTTCTTTGCGTACGTAGGATCAGTATACTATCACAATGATGCCCGAGCTTGTTGTTCGATGTTTACCTGCCGGACTGTTCGACACTCACTGCAAAGGAAGCAATGATCATGGTGGTCGAAGAGAGATCGGCACAAGATGATGCAATCCAAAATCCATTTTCAATTCCTGCCTGCCTAACACCATTTTCCATTCCACCTCGGGGTATCGTTGAGATATGCACCGCCCTGCCTATGCCCACATGTCCACATATCTTCATCACATTCATGCTTTTGTTTTTCCTTTTATTTTTCCTCCTCGCCCCCTGTTGACCATCTCCCTCAACGTGCCGGTCCCATGCTCCTTCCGATTTTTTGTTGAAAAATCAAACTCACCCAAAATAATGCCAGTTACCCGACGGTCCAATCCCGCCAAAGCCCGACATCGCAGAACGCCGGTTGTATATAATGCTGTGCTTTGACCTCTTTCCTTTTCCTCTCCCGTGTGTGTTGAAAGTTTCCCCGGTACCCTTTCCGTTCTCTGTATATATGCTTGGTATGCAAATGCTGCCTTGTGGTTCGGCAAAACTTGGAATCATCAATCGTTGTCGTTGCTCTGTCCTGTTGTATCCCGCAAAACCTGGCAGCAGAGTACGTCATGCTTGTTTGAAAACGCGCTTTTTGTTGAAAAACGGTCAAATATTACGTTTAGGTAACGGGGATTGGAAAGCCTACCCGTAGGCTTCCATGCATTGTTGAAAAAGAAAATGTTGAAATAAGATGTCGTTTGGAGGAAAAGTGAAAGGAGAGAGGATGAATATCTCCTTTATTGAGGCACTGTTGAAGCCTCAGAAACGCTGTTGGTGGCACCGTTCGTCTGTGCGGGCGTGTAAACCTTCTCGAGATCAGAAACAGACAGGTCGGCCAAGATCTCGAAGATGGTGCCTGGCTGGTGGAAATCGTTGTTCACTAGCATCCAAAGTTAGTACATATTTGAAGAAGCAGCCGAGTTGTATTCAACTTACCGATGTTGACCAGATACCACTTGTTCATGACCTCCTCAATCAGGAGGCGACTGGGGGTATCGGCATCGTAGCAGCGGGCCCACTCAAGACCCAATTGGAAGGCCTCGTCCTTCCAAGCAAGGAAGCTGATGCTCTCAACGATGGTGGGCTGCACGATCTCCTTTCCTGGGAAAACACCCCATGTAACTGCGTTGGGTCCTTCAGATGGCGCATTGGTGTGGAGGTTACCAGACTTGGTGACGGCATAGTAAGTGATATCGGAGTGGTCTTCGATCCGGCGCTTGATCTCGGGGAAGAGTTCTGGGGAGACCAAGAGTTCGAGGTAAGCCTTCTGATAGACATAACCGTTCGCGGGACCCCAGCCATGGACGGGGTGTGTCGACTTGACGCCATTGACGGCCGGCTGGGAGTTAATGGTAATCAAGCCGCGGTTGTTGAGGGCAATGAGGTCATCCTTGATCAGCTCAGCCTCGCCCGAGATAGGGGCCTCGCTCCATGGCAGGTACTCGAGCTCCTGGTTAAGATAACGCACGAAGAGGTTGGCGATGTCCTTAACGGTTTGAGGCTCGCCCCACTTCTTACGGTTCAGCTCATTAGAACCCGTCAAGCCAATACCATAGGCATCCAGCTCACCGAAGGCAGGAGATCTCGAATCACCCCAGCGGCCGTTAGGGAACTCATCCCAGTCTTGGGTACGGGTGATGTACGACTTGTTGCGGTTGCGCCAGAAGATGGGGCGCACATCTTCGTCCCTTCTCCCAGAACCCAGAGACTGCTTCCAGGGAAGAGCGCGCTTGAGCGGTCGGTTGGGCGAAGGCAACCAGTCAAGCTCCTCGAGAACCATGCGTGTGGCCTGGGCGAGGTTCATGGTGTAGAAGTGCAAGTGGCGAATACCTGCGTCGACAATCTTGCGGCACATTTCGGCAACGAGAGTCTTGCCGATTTCACGGACAGCCACATCATCGTTCTTGACGGGCTCGAGCTTCGCCATCCATTCCTCGGGGATCTTGCAGTTCATGTGGTTCGCGCGGCGAATGAAACTGGCGTAGGTGGCGATGGGCATGATGCCAGGAATAATAGGGATTGTGATCCCCCTCTCCCTGACCCTCTTAACCCAGCGCAGGAAGTTGTCAACGTCGTAGAACATCTGAGTGACAATGAAGGATGCGCCCATGTCGACCTTCTCCTTCAGGTGATCGAGCAGAGACTCCTCATCCTTGTTGTCGTCGCAACCCTCGGGATAGCCAGCAACACCAATGTCGAAGTGGTCGCCGTACAGCTTGCGGATGTGGGCGACCAAGTCCCGGGCGTACTGGAAACCACCCTCAGCAGCCTCCCACTTCTCCTTCTCACGGGGAGGATCACCTCGCAAGGCCAAGATGTTGGTGCAGCCGGCCTTGTAGGCCCTTTGCAGAGCGTTGTTCACCTTCTCCTCGCCCATGTCGGTGCAGGTAAGATGCATACACGTCTCGAGGCCGAGGTAAGCCTGGGCCTGGGCGACCATTTCGCAAGTAAGTTCGGCAATGCGACCGCCAGCACCCCATGTGATGTCGATGAACTTGGGACCGAAGTTGTACATGCGATCCATGCGGTCGTAGAGGTTCTGGACACCCTGTGCCGTCTTGGGCGGGAAGTACTCGAAGGAGAAGGACGGGGCCTTCGTCCTCTCGGCATCGGCAAGCATCTCCCGGATATGCATTTTGACCGGGTGTGTTGAGTGCGACTGCGGGGAGCGCGTATTATCGGGCTTGCTATGTTATATAAGTGATAGTAGGTAATCTGGAACGTCCGAGTTAGTATTATTTTTTGGGGACAAGAATCTTATAAGTGTGACAAAGAACTGGTCGCTCGGTCGCGGTCGCGGTCACGGTCGGTGGGCCAACCAGTTGTCCAAGCTCCCGGGGAGGCGAGGGCTTTGGTCGGTGCCACCCAGAAAAGGACCGGCTGGATGGGACCAACGGCGGGACATTGCGATTGGGATATCGACGCGGCGGGTTAGAATGAGACGGTCTGCTGGACGCTGCGTATTTGGGCAGAAGACAGGGAAAGTCGCGGAAAGGTTGTAAGAGGATTGTGCGGACGGGAAGCTTATGATATACGGGGTGGTGGATTCATACTTGTGCCTACCTAGAGGTAATGACTTGAGACGGAAACCAGACGTTCAGCCAACTAGAAGCGGTCTCTTCTTCTTCTTTCTCGATTGCTACCTTGTGGATAGTCAATGTGGTTTCTACGCCCGAGAAGGTATCCGTGCTATAGCGTGACTCCTCTTTTGGATCCGATTGCCTCGAACTCCAGATGAAAGGAAGCTAAAGACGAGGGGACAATGGTGACGGTGGGAAAGTGGGAAAATCGGAGAAGGGGAAGAGGCGAGAGAGAAAAAGGAAAAGCGAAAGAAGTCCCAGAGACAGACTAGATACGCACGGGACCAACCGGGGAGAGGGAAAGTGCGAAAGAACTAGGAGAAGTGTGTTTTTGTCGAATACGCCCGACCACGTCCCCGAAGGCAATGGGCGAGCCCGGAATGACACACAAGCAAGCTCGAGTGATGGAAGAGCGCAGAGAAACGAAAGTGAAGAGACGCCGATCCCCGGAGTGAGTCCCATTGGCGACCGGGGTTGACAAGGCCAGGGATCCCGCGTCGGCCGACCGCTTGCCTCACCCACTCACCCGCCTTCTCCAAAGCTGGAGTCGGGTAGCGGTACGTGTGTACTGTCCAGGCCGTGACAAAATTGATGAGACCCTTAGACATCTCTTAGCTGACCACTGAGGTCTCATATAATTTGTCAGGACGATTAGTGCCAGGCAGTGCCCGACCCGACCTCTCTGCGCAATCCCAAGGCCGGATGTGGGGTCATGGAACCCCGCCAAAAAAAGCTTCGCAAGCTTTCACAAGTCGACATGTCCCTGGACAACAACAACAGCCTGTACGCTGTATGACCTCAAAACGACGACAGTCGACAAGAGGCAAGAAGGCAAGATTCACGAGTCTACGCGGCCGGACGAATAGCCAAAGGCGGATAGATGCTGCCATGGTCAAGCACAATCCTTCTGAACTGGAGAAAGATGATATTTGTCAAGTCAGATACGCTGCTCACAACAATGGAAACAACACGATGTCCATCTCCAGAATTCGGTGCATGGTAGATCAGCACACCCATCACCTCACTGGCCCGGGCCCGAACCATCTTCACAAGTTGCAACTTGCAAGAAGAAGCCAGTCCGGATGTGGTTTCTCGACGCCTGGTCCAAATAGCGGTCAAACTCCACTTTCCTCAACAACTGGCCAACTCTACCAATCCAGAGCTTCCATCAAGTCATCTCGACACGCACTTCGCTTCCGCCACTGCATATGTAGTGTAGTTAGACGAACACACCGGCCGGTTCCTCACAAAAGTGATAATCACAACATGAATCTTGAGTTTTCCCTCGACACAACAGCCAGAGGAAAAGTTGTAAAACGAAAACAAGCAACTGAACGGACGACGAAGAGTTGACGATGGAACCCCCCCCCCACACACACCCGATACAGGCGCCGGTGACCCCACATCATTGGAGAATTGCTCAATTACGTGATTGACGAGTGTCCATTCAGAAGCAACCGCCATCGAATTGAATCGCGGGAATCTCCTCTCCGAATCTGCAAGGGCGACGCGGCGACGCTGTGGTGGTGCCCGTGAAACCCTTTTTTGGAGGAATTACCTTAGTCTGCATATGGTGTACTGCCGTTGGTTCCTGAAAGATACATTTCGTGGTCGAGTACAACGGCGTACAGTGTGTACCTGACGACGGTGACTCCCCCCAATGAATTCAAAGCTTCGAGACGCGAGAAGGAAGCCAACGGCCGTGGGCAGAATTTCAAGAAGACGAAGGAACAAACAAAAATGTTCTCGCGATTACTTGAACCATTAGCCAAATGGACATCAGAGCATGAGAAGAAATCAAGAAAAGGGACGAGCCAGGAAAGCCGTGAATGAGGATAGCGCGAACGCTCTCACAAATGAGCCAGACGCCCCTGAAACTTTTCAACATGACCTTGCACTCTTAACCTTCTTTTGGTGCATGTGATAAAAGTCATGAGGATGCATGGACGGATGCTGTGAAGTGTCACCAACAAATGATTAACTGGAAGGTTGATGTAGAAGGCAAAAAAGAGAAGTCCTAGGACACATCAAAGTACAAAGATATAAGGTGGTATATCTTACCCGAACACACGGTTATCAAACCACCATCTGTACAATAAGAGGTGTTTTGGTTTCTGTTTCGTGCCATACTGCTTCGCCCATCTAAGTAGCCCAGGAACGGAAACGGTAAAGTGCCATTTCCGGTATTACTGGGAAGAAAGTATTCAGTTGAGGATGATAGTGCATATAGTCACCCCAAATCAGAGTGCGAGTACAATAATCCGAGACCAAAGGCAGGCTAAATGTAAATCACCATTGCAAAGACGAATGATAGCGAGTTCACGACCTAGGTTTTCAACATGAGGGATGTGATGTTGTTCATACCAACGAATGCCGGCCAATAGTACGTCTAGATGAACAGATGGTAAACCATAGGGTATTATATGTTGTAATCCTCCAAATGTACATCTCTAAAGTAGTGCTGCTCTAGTATAGCAGGAGTCTAGACGCTCTCTACGAGAACGCGAGACCTCAGCCACCTAACCCAGCTTGACAACACATTATCATCCTTCACCATCACCACCCTTCCCGCATCATTCTTTTGTCTGTTGCGGCGTCTGTTCCCGCTGAGTTATTTGACCATGTTCCATGACCACCGTCGGCATCACCGCCGACTTCCCCTGACTCTGGGGTCTCCCAATAATCTGAGTAGCCGAGCTAGCCAGTCCCAACCCTTGAACGTCCGTAGTAGTACCACCCGCAGTCGAGGACAAAGACGACGACCTAGGCGACTTTGGCCTACCGAGGGCTCCCTTCCCGACGATCTTCTCGGTCCAGTTCCAATTCAACGTGCTCGATCTCTTGAACCCAGGCTTTGCCGAGTCACCACTACCACCCGAGTAGTCAGCCGCCGCAGGGTCGGAGGAGGAGTTTGTTGCTGTTGGCGTAACTGCCGCCGCCGCCTTTCCTTTCTTATCCGCAGGCGATAGGCCGCCCATGAACACGGAATCCTTCTTGTTATCCCGCTGACCGCCGCTCTCGCTTGCCGTGTCGCTCTCGTCGCCGCTTTCGATCCAGTCTCGATCGCTCCATGTCACCGAGTCCATTCTGCGAACGAGTTTTGGCCGCGCGGTGGCTCTCAGAGATCCCGATGGTGAGGACGGCGATTGTGGTGACAGAAACCCCCTGGTTTTGTCACTAGAGCTCATACCAGCAGAGCTTCTAGGCAAGCCGGAGACGACGTCCTCAGCCTCTCTGGCGTCCCTTTCGCTTTGAGTTGAGCCTCCCCTACTATGCGTCTTCTTCTCCGAACTGGTATCCGTATCCTTAACTTCAGAGCCATGCTCATCGGGCGGTGCAGACAGGGGCTTGGCGCGCTCTTTGTTTGTGGCCTTGTCATCAGGGGTCTTAGCGGTCGCTGAATCACTAAAGTGTGCCTCCACGAGATGTTGAATGACCGGCCACCCGAACGCGTTGGCAAACTGGCGACGCACGATGATGTTGTTGTGCGCATCAGGCTCCAGCTTGACGAGCACTTTGCGCCAGGAGAGACCCCTATGGTAGGCTCTAGCAATTTTCTCCTCAACTTGCATCTGGGAACCGTCGACCATCTCAGACGGGTCCATGTCTGGGTTGGTATGTTCTGTGTCATCGTAGTCATGTCGTGATAGCGATGAGTCCCGGAGCAGGATTCCTGGTGACGGTGTATAAGGGGATGACGCCTCGCTGCTCGGGGTTTTAACCGGAGCAGCTTGAGTCGCGGAGCTGTTTGAAGACTCCGTGCTTGCCGTGGCTCTTCGTCGGAAGCCGCTGGTGGTAGGTCGCTTCTTCAATGGTGGGGGTGGAATATCCGAAGGATGGTATATCCTATCATGAAAGATGGCTCGAGGTCGCTTGGATGGGTCGATGAGATACTCAACTGAAGGTAATTTGGGGTTGATCAAGTCACTAGCTGCCTCAAATACCGTCGTCTTGGGCGGAGCCATGACGCTTTCTCCCGAATCCAAGAGCTCATTGCCGGTGGTGACACGCGATCGAGACGAAGAAGCTGAGGCCGTCGTAGATGTGTCGTCTGATCTCAAAATCTGACTTCGTTGATAGATTCTGTTGGCTTTGGAAGGTTGTGGAGCAGGTGCTTGCTTTTGCGTTTCGCTGGAACGGAAGAAATTCATCAAACCGATGAAGGGATTGTTGGTGTTATTCGAGGTAGTTGCGCTTTGAAGATTCTGGAGCTTCTGGAACTCGGATTCTGGAGATGCCACAACAGCTGATCGAAGACTCGCTCGATCATCCTCCAGCATGGCATGAGGTGGCGGCTGGGGAACCTCGTGGGCGTTATAAGGGCCCGTAGGTGTCGAGTCCCCAGATCCCTCCTCACCTGGCTTTTCCTCTACATTGTCTGGAGCCCAGGGCTTCGCTCGTGGCGCCGTCGTATTTGTCCCTGTCAACTCAGCCCACCCAAAGCTTAGAGCAGTTTCAACCAATCCGGCCTCTCTTCGAGCCTTTTCTACACGCCCTAAGCCTTGCCAATCCAAGAACAAAAGACAACTTGTGCGGAGTGGCACGATTCCATCGTTGACGACATTGGAATATACCGTTCTGTTTCGGAATTTCTTTAAGGCTGTATGCGCCGGCCCAGTAGGCAAGATGCGTAGCAGCGGCTTTGATTCCGGCTGGGGCTCTCCGTAGACATGTTTGTGCGTATTCTCACCGAACTGGCTTATGATCGCCCCGAACCCGTTTCTTGCGATTGTTGGAGCTCTCCAAGTGAGTCCCAGATCTTGACCGGTCCTTCCCACCAAGCCAAAATCGAGGGCAAACTTGACGTAATAAGGGTTTTCATGGTTGAGGCCGAGAAACGGTGATGCTAATGCGATGAAGTTGACTGGTTCAACCTGATCGAAAAAGGTTGGCGAATGCTTCTGGATGTAGGCAATTGCGTATGTTTGTATAAGGCCGCCAAGCGAATGGGCAATGAAGCTGATCTTGGTGATCTTGTAACCCCTTTCTGTCTTTTTAGACCCAGAATAAGGGCGCTTTTGCCCCGAATCCTTCTCTGCGTCCTGCTTGCTAGCTTTGAGCGAGTGGACAATGGCCTGCGACGCGGCTCTGGTGGTGGGTATGAATGGTTGATCAGGGAAAACCATTGTCAGGACGAACTTGGCAAGCCGCTTTCCTAGATATTTGATACCCTTTTCAGTCCTAGTGGCGTTTCCTGAGAAGCCGCGCACAATTACCTCCTCGTCGTCTTCGTCATCGCTACCATCTTGCCCGTCATCTTCCCGCGGCTGGTCTTCATCACCAGTCACTCTTTCTCCTCCTTCCTCGGCAGAAGACGAGGTGTCTCGCTGGCGTTTCGCTGCTCGTTCCCTTGCCCTTCGCGCCTTGGCATCTTGTTTCGCCTTCCGTACTCCTGCATCAATGCTCTCCTTCATATAGAGCATATCGGCTCCCAAATTGCTGTGTAGCCCATGCGTCAGGACAACCAAGTGAACCTTTTCCTGCTTCTTGGGCTTGATCGGTTCCTTGTGCTTTTTGTTCTTAACGGCGGGCTCCACAGGGGCATCGGCACCGTGATACTTGGCCCGGTGCCGGACTTCTTCATCCCACCCTGGAAGCTGAGGCGTGTTCCACAATGCGCCTGTATCCTCTACCTTCAGCCGTATGGCTCGCGAGAAGACCCCTTTCGGCTGTGCTGGATGATCCTTGATGCTGCCAATGCTTTGCTGAAAGTCGCTGACCTGGCCTGGCTCCGGGGCTTGGAACTGGCCTCCGAGAACCGGAACGACGGAGCCGAGGCTCAGAGACTTTTCGTCCCGGGCGAGGAGAATCTCATAGTGGACGGCAGCCGACGTAGAGAAGATCACCTGTGAGGCAACTTCAATGACCCATGAGACGCTCTCACCATGGGTTTCGGGGTTGCCAAACTGGCCGTGCTTGCTTGTCCCCTCACCGGCTGACTGACGAATGTTGTCGGGCACGACAAGGTGACAGTTCCAGACAGCACCAGCCTTGAGCATGGGCTCAAACTCGGGGATGCCATAGCGACGGGGGTTCTCGAACTTTTCGTTTGGGTTGAAGCGAGAAGGGTAAGCCGCAACGGAAAGGGTGTAGGGACCATGGACGAAGGCAGCCCGCAGAGCAATGGCCGAAGTGTTTTTGATGCGTAGGGACAGAAATTCGGGAGATGGAAGGATGTGGTCGGCAGATGGGGTGTAAGTAACGGTGTAGCGGATCACTTCGCCGATTTTGACGCTGCCGGTTTGGTGGAGGAGGAGCATCCTGAACGACCCTGAGCTATGCGTGCCGTACCGGTCCCGCCAACTTGGTGCCCAAGACACGCCGAGACCCAACGAAACTTGGCACCGTCAAGTATGTAATAATGTCTCCGGAGGTCGAGCAAGATAAAAGGCGTAGGTTTGTAAGGTTTCCGTGGTAAAGAAAGCGTATGGTACTGTGCCTCACGTCGTAGCTAGAACGGGAATGCAATATGTCGGTGATGAGCGTATGTGGTGTTGTCGACTTGTCGGGTCTCGACCGGGAGCTAAGAAGGCAGCGGTTGAGTGATGTGGGGCGGCTGGCAGGTACTCGCTAGTGCTGTATCCCGGAAGCAACAACCGGACCCGGGGAAACGGAGACGGAACACGGGGACGCGGAGTTGAAGTGGACTGCCCAGACGGTGTTGAGGACTTGTACTGGAAGCAACTGAAACAGCACGGGGTAAAAGTATAGTGTCTTGTTGCACCCTGCGTGTTGAGGATCGTAACTTCGTGTCCACTGGGAACTTGTGGCTAAGAGTGTGGTGTGGGTTAGGCTAGAGCTAAAGACGTGGTCGTTTGGCTGAAGACTACCTATCTTTCTGATGAAGAAAGAGTGCCCCTATGTCTTGGTACGAATACGCCGTTGTTGATAAGCTACAACGACACCGGAATCAAAACGCTAGGATGTATCAAATTCAGGGGGCGCGCGTATACCTAAGGAGGGCAAAGAACTGCGGGATGTCCAGTGAGTGAGCACTGGAAGGGACAGCCGGACTGCTCGGGGGCTTCGAGTACTTCACAAGGATGATGGCAGCGTGGGGTTCGATGGCAGAGTGGATTGCAGTGATAAGTGGCTCTCGACAACAACTCCAAGTGGGTGTGTGGGTTCCCGGCCCCTTTAGTCTAACAGGCACAGTTCAGGAACAAACTTGGCGATGGGGTCCAGGCCTATGATGACGGCATCTTGTTCAGTTCCAAAAATGCTGGAGAGTTGAGGATGATGCTTTGAGTCTAGATGTCTTGGAAAGCGCGGTAGTCCGAAGGCGAGGGTTTGGAGATTAGACGACTGGACGGCTGTCATGTCCAGAGAGGCAGGTGCTGCCTCTGACGCGAGTTAAAGAGGTATTGACATTTGACAAAGTCGACATAAAAGACGTTGGATGTCACCAGTAGAGAAAAGGGACTTCGGACTGACCCAAGTCGGTGCAAATCAACATCAATCAGTACCAACTTTGGTCACGGCATGCGGCTGATCTAAAGTTAGTTGTCCAGCGTGGTTGTCTTTCACATGTTGAGCCTCCCGTCGTCATTGGAGAGGCGGTTCTTTGCTCACTTCAGTCACTTGCACCGTCCTGTTGCAGAGAGAATGAACTCCTGCTCCCGTCCCTCTTTCACAGGCTGAGTGTGTCAAAGTGACAGCCCCAGGGTGCAGAGACACTGTGCGGCTCGAGCTCCAGGGCGTCCGGGGCCCTGGTCCTTTCTTACGTAAGGCTAGGTGGTGAGCTAGCGCGGGCTTGGCGAGATACGTAGCCCCACGTGACCCTTGCCAACCACCCGCGCTCGCTCACCGTCTTTGCCGGTTCCTGGATGGCTCGTGGCCAACTGCTTCTCTCTACCGCTCTACCGCTCGTCCTGCCGCGCTCGCATTCCTGACCGCCAACTTTTTTAGACCGGCAGTATTCTCACGTCGCCATCCATCGCAGGAGACCCCTCCCCGGCCCGCGCCAGCGCCAGTCGCCAATCGCTCACCGACAAGCAGTCGCCAGTCTCTCTTCCTAGATGCCCCCCGATTGTCCAGCGTGCAGTCTCCGGCACAATGGGTAGACGGCCGAATGCTCTGATCCTGCAGTATTTCGAGCGAGGCCCAAAGCTGCAGGAYCAGAGCAATCGTTATCCTCATACTTGTAAATCGTGAGTTGCGGTGACCGACTCTTCTCTCCCAGTTAATGTCAACACTGTCGTCGTCGTCGTCGTCGTCGCTCTCCATCGCTTTCCTTCTCACCAGTCTCCAACCCTCCTCCTCCGAGCCCGACCATGTCGACGACCACTGCTGCCGCCCATGATGCTTCTGATGCTGATTGCTTCCCACTTCACCGACACAGATGCGGAGAGCACTTCCCACGAGGCCGTCTCGACAGCTTGACAACCCACCTCACCAAGAAATGTCCCGCCATTGGCGAAGCCGACCGTGTTAATGCCATCTTCACCCTCTCCGGAATGAGCCATGCTTCCCACCGACTACAACAGACCCAGCACGCCCAGGGCCAGGTACCACAGCCCTTACAGGTCCCGACCCAGGTCAATGGCGTCAATGGCTCCCCAGTGGATCTGCCCATGATACAGCGCGACCTCCAGCGTGATTGGACTGCTCTCGGAGTGCTGGCCGAGGTTTCGAGGCAGATTGACATGAGCGAGAAAAACGACGATCGCGTACCTCTCCACCCAACTGTCTCTTCGGGTACCGTACCAGGCGCCGCTACCTCACAATCTGTCGAACACTTTGTCGTCCAGGACCAGGGAAATGTAGAGAATCCACACCAAACCGACGAGCATGCCGTTTTGGCCGAGCAACCAAAGCGTAAGTTGTGGGCTCCTGGCTTACACCGCCTTTGTTACCTTTGCCAACGGAGACTGATAAGTTGGTCATTACAGCCGAGCCAGTTGCGCCGACAGACGAAGAACGAGTTCTCACCGCCGAAGAGAGATTGCACGAGATACTGCGGGCAGAGGAAAACGCCAATGCCGACGCCTCCAACATATCGATGGCCGCAGCTGCCGCTGCTCGACTACACCCTGCGCTTCTTGACCCTCAGCTGCTAGGACAAGAAGCTGCCGCCGCCGCCGAGGCCGCAAGTGCTACTGCCGCTGCCGCCGCCGCAGTAGCGAGCAGCCTCTCGGCTTCCGAACAAGCCCACCAATCCCACCAAAGTCCGCCTGAAGTGTCGCCATCTATCCCCGCGACTACGCCCTCCCAGCCCTGGGGTGAGATCACCTACACGGCCGATGCTTTCCAAACAATGCCGGCTGGCGACTCTGTCCCTCATACAACGGCATCGCTTACCAAAGGCGGTTTTCGTCTCGAGACAACCTCCAAAGCCCGTCATTCACGAGCGAGGTTCAATGCGACAAGGAGAAAGCAGGTCCAAGAGGTGCGCAAGATTGGCGCGTGTATCCGCTGCAGGGTTTTGCGAAAGACTTGCTCCCCTGGAGAACCTTGCGATACATGCCGCAAGGTCTTGTCACCGCGTGTATGGCGTTCTGGTTGTGTACGTACCAAGTTCTCAGAGCAGCTGGATCTGTACTCTGCTGGCGTTCAGATCGTCCTAGCGCAAGGCAGGATCAACACTTTCAAGCAAGCTATGGTCCTTAGCAACCATGGCCTAGTTATCGAAGCGTGCCACTTCCCGGAGCTTTCTTCGCATTTGCGACTTCAGGTTTTACAGCGTGATGGGATCAGGGAAGCAGACGAAAAGGTCACCACGGCAGTACCATCAGATAAACCTTTGGATTACCCAATTATCATGGTTGACAACGACACACAAGACGTTCCTGCCCGTCTTGAGTCATATATGCGTGAGGTTCTTCCTGAGCTCATTAAGCGGGAGCCGTCCAACTTCATGCAAGTTACTCTACAAACTGCCCTCGAAATTGCGAGCACGACCAACGATGAGCTACTCAAGAAATCTCTCGAACTCTGGGGACTAGTGGAAATATTGGACAGAGAGCGCCAATGGACAATCTCGGTGAAGTCTACCCTAGATGATACCGTTATCAGTCACATCAAGGAGGAGACCCACGAGGAAGTTTTCACCACGATTTGTCTGCAGCTTGCGGCAGCAGCAGAGCGGAAGGCGGCTGCTACAAGCAAGACCCTTCTAACAGGCATGCAGAGAGTCTTGCAAGACAGCAAAGTCAAAATCGACTTCGGCATGTATTTTGCAACTCTGATATTGCTGAACTGTGTGGAGAAATCGACGTGGGCTTTTAAGGCCTGGGAACAGCCCAACCTGAGGACGATGTGGCCATTAGAAAAGGATCCAGGTAGCTTTGCTCAGCAGGGCTATGTCATCGCCGACTTGTTGCGGATGCTCCTGACGATCCGCAAAGCCCTCCCGCGCACGGCTCACCGGGAGTCAGATGGAAAACTGGTGACCGAGGAACAAGATCCTGCTATCAAAGCGTACTTTGAAGCAATCAGTCTCAACTGTAAGATTGACAGCACTTTCCTCCTTTTCTCTCTCGGCTGATTTAGCTAACCTGTTCCGCGTGTTCCAGTCGCCCAAATCAAGTCGAAACAAGAGCAACCAGTCTTCTCTCCTACCGATCCTCGATCCTTTGAGTTTCTCTTCTCCTCGACACTCTTACTCCCAGCGGCGGAATAAGTAAAACCTTTTCTTGGTATGGCCAACCTTGTCAAAAGAAAATGACTGGCATTCGGCCAACGTGCTCAACATCTTAGCACGTCTAAAGCCATTGAGATGATAAATGCTCTTGCATACATCCGCTCATCCCACAACGGCCCTAATACCTAAGCTGTTTTTACACAGCTCTTACGAAGGAAAGCGGTCGGGCTCTCCTTTTGTCTTTTGATACCGGCGTTATGCACACTGTCACGAATTAGATGGTTCGGATGGGTTAGATGAAAAAGTTCTCATCCTCGGTCGGTCGGTGTTCCATCATCATCCAACAAGCGTAGAGATGGGAAGGGGACGGGACAGAATCAGGTTTGAGTGAGTTTTCATCACAGACATCAGCGGGCATACCTTATGGATTTTCTTCCTTTTTTCCTTGTTTTTTTCTCGACGAAATTTTCGCGCGGGAATGGGATTACGTTTTGTTTGATAGACCAAAATACCCCTGTGGTTTGAACATTAGGCAGTTTTTTATACCATTTAGTTTAAGTGTAATCTCCTGCTTTGCTTGTGTTGGATATAATTTGGTATCATGTATCGTCACAACCACCCCAGTGGCAGTCTTTACATAAGGAAGTAAATAAAAGGATAAATAAGAGGACGTATACCAAAGCAGTTCACTGAAGAGGCACGCAGTATGTATGTTCAAGTTGATAACAATGTGTGTATCGAAACAAACAACCGAACACCCACGAATAATGAACGCCACGCTGTGTGAATTAAGGAGACAAATGAATCTTTTTCTTTTGCCATTCCCTCCCTCTTGCACCAGCGCCTGCCTTGCCCCGTGCTTTTCTTTCTGTCTCATTTCCATTAACACTGAGCAGCATCATACAGTATCCTCCATCAACATCTTATCCACGTCCAAAAGACCAAGACCCTAGCCTTGAAACCGAGAATCGAACCCCCAAGAGAACCAGCCCCATAAAGGACATCTAATGAATTTTTTTCGTACACTCTCCAAACAACACTTTATTGTACCCATATTACCCACTATCAACTTCCCCGAGAGGAACTCCATCAATCCCCCAAGCATGTCGCGACCAAGACATTCCGATCAGGCATGCGTCCCAACTTCCCTCTGCCTCCGCACAATATAGTAAGTGATCAAACTCTTCGGATCATCCCTCACGCCTTCTCTCTTCACCGCATCCCAAAACCTCTGATCGCCCACCCTCGCATGCAGCGCCACACACAACTGCACGGCATCCATGCGCACCGCGCTGTCCGCGCTTTCCAGGCACTTGGCCGCCAGCCCCGCGAGGGTATCCAGCTCCTGCTCGGTAGGCGTGAACGGCGTCGCGGAGTTTGCTGAGCTTTCAACCACCTCCTTGAGGACGTGCATTCCCATACTAAGGGAGCGCGCGCCCGGCCCTCCAGCAGCTGCTGTGTTGTGCTGGTCCTTATCCAGCAGCGCCTCGCGGAGCGTGTTGGCCAGCACGAGGGTGATCTCGGTAGGGTCGCCTAGGGTGATGAGCTCGTCGGCGAGCAGCTCCATGCCGCTGACGATGTGGGAGCGGCTGTCGTAGGCGGCGCGGGCGCGCAACAGGCTCTCGAGACCGCGGGAGACGTGGGGACGGAAGTTGTCGCGCATCTTCTTAAGGAGCAGCTTGATGGTGGCCAGGATCTGGGCCTTGACGTCCTGTTGCTTCTCGGCGGGGATGTGGGGGATCTCGGAGGGGCGGGCTTCGAGGAACTCGAAGAGGCCGGAGAGGAGGGCGTCGAACTTGTCGTCGGTGAAGATGGCGCCCCCCTTGGGATCGCGGATGATGCTCTGCAGCTTGCGGAAGCCGTGGACATCGAGGGACTTGGTCTTGACCTTGGAAATGCCACTGTCAAGGAGGCGCGAGTTTTGCCTGGTACGTTCAGGGGAAGAAGGAATGGGAATTTCGCCCATGCCATGCCCGTTCTCGCCCTCGTACGATGGCTGTGGCTGTTGAGGAGTAGCGGCACCCTCATTTACCGGCTTGGGTTCCAAAACAGGACCGGTATAGGTGGACTGTGGTTCAGCCTGTCCTGCAGTGAATGGGTCCTCATACACTTGAACAGACCTGAAAGGGCTATCAGGCACAATCTCGACGGTCTCGATGGGCACTATAGCAATCTGCGGTTGCTGCGAATCCTCCGTAGGCGACGGGGTCTTCTGGATTGGCAGTACAGCGCTGGGTACTACCAGCGAGAGCTCTTCATCTTTGGATGGGCTGCTCTCTGGCAACGGTATCTGAGCAGGGTCTGGCATAACTCTTGAAGGCGAGGTGATTACGGGTGATCGAGGCGACTCCGGCGCTAGAGGTGACCGGGGAGAACGAAGACCAATTGCGCTGGTAGGCTTTGTTGGACTAGGAATACCGGAAACCGGAATTGGAATGCCAGACTCGCTGCTGTTTGTAAAATGACCTTGTTGAGGCCTAGGGATCGCCTTCTTCGGGGAGATGACGAGTGTCTGGGTCTTTGGGCTCGTGACGGTCTTGACCCTAGGTTTTGGAGGCGGGCTGGTTGGCTCGGCGGGAGGTACTTCATTCCTCACCGAATATGGACCCGCCGTTGCCGGTCGAGCAGCTACTTCGGGCCTTCTTTTGCCGGGCCGCATTGGTGCCCCCGAAAGGCCCCCCGAGCTAGTACCAAACGCTGATTTTGTTGGCGCGGGAACAGCTGACGTTGTGGTAGCAGAAGCGGTGGATGCTTGGGAGGTTGATGAAACGTTTCTTGTCGTCCCCACGGGGGAGAAATGAGCCATGGCTGAACCAGGCCGCGGTGGCTGGTTTTTTGACGATGCCATGGCCCTCTTCTGAGCAATAATGGCATCGCGCACGCTCGGCTTGGGAGCCCCCATAACGCTCTTGGAGAGACCCATGCCAGGGCGAGCTCCTCCTGCTTCAGTCCTACTGTGAGCATTAGGGTTATTAGGGTCCTTTTGGAGCAGCTTTTGCGCGGTCGAGTCAAGCTCGTTCATTATGCTATTCGCTCGGGCCGGCCATATCCCGGAGAAAGTCCAATATGTTGCTCGCATCTTCTCCCTGACGCCAGGGTTCGCATCAGCCAGGCCCTTCTTGATGCACTTCTCGATCAGATCTAGGCCGCCAGTGTGTTCCACATGGTTCTTGTGATGGGCCATCTTGGTGAGCATCGTTTTGAGCCACTCAGTGGCATAGAGCCTCGGTTGAACGTTCTTATCTTGACAGGCCATCCAGATGTGCTGCATAAGGCGATTGGTATAGCTGACCTTACCAAGGATGGTGTTGATTGTGGCATTGGCTTGCGCGGAAGCAATCTTCTTCGTGGCAGCGCACAGTTTGACGAAAGTCTGCATCATAATTTCGACCATGGGATCCATACCTGGACCGTAAGCTGTCGCAAGATCCTGAACAAGAGCGCAGCCTTCTTTGGACAAGCTGGTTCTGAGGGAGGTGACCGCTTTGATAATTCCATCAAGCAGCGCTCGGAGCGCAGCGAGAAAGGAGTCGTGAAAGTCCGAGACAGCATTTCCAGCGATAAGTCTTCTCAGTCTGGTCATGCTTTCCTCCCGCTTCAGCCAGTTCTGTTCCGTCTCCCTTCCATCGAAGCACATGTGCATATCTCTGAACATATCGTCCAGCTCACGCTGTGTATTCACAAACTGTGGTTCGACCGGCTCGGGGCGGCTGTCTAATCCTGGCGTAAGGGGGCGCTCGGACGAGAGAGCAGGCACGCTGGCGGATAGGTTGGTTCGTATGGGGGCGGGCGCAGGAGCGCGTGTGGACACCACCGGCTCATCCAGGTCCATCATGTCGTTTTGCTGAGAGGAAACGGAGGAGGATGGATTGTTAAGCTCTTTCACGATGGCCTGCTCGATTGCAGGTCTGACCTTGAAATTCTTGAGCTGCCTCTTCAAATCCGACTTGGCGGCATTGGGCGCATTTTTGAAGAGCTCAATGACGGTGGTCTTAGCAACGTCGCGGACTGATCCATCGGCGTCTTCGAGAAGCTCCATCAAGGTTGGAACGTAGCCTCGGAACTGTAAGCCTTGCTCTTGGTGCGTCTGTAGTAGCCAGTGCATGCTCATCTCCTTCGCCCTCGGGTTCTTGCCAACCATAGCAATGTTGCGCACAGAGCGCTCGACGTCCACGGGCGCGACCTTGTAGAGGGTTGTCAATGCCTGGATGGCGATCTGGCGAAATTTGTCCTTCTGGTCGCCAAGCTTGTCGACAGTAACGGGGAGTGTGTGCGGCGCCTCCTTGGCCAAAAACTTGGGATCCTGTCTGGCCAAGCGAGCAAGCAGGTGGTTGAGCGTAGTGAATCCGGCATTAACGAGAATAGGGTGTTGTGCGGTCGAGGCGATATGGAGCGCTTCGAAAAGCGGCGCAAAGCATGAGCTGGGAACATTGTGTTGCTTGATGCTCGCCTTCACGGTGGTGATGCGGTTCGCTTTGGCGTCGACAGAAGCATCGGTGCGCAAGATGGCGAGTAGGTCGGCGACCTGCTCATCGGTAATTCGTTCCGCCATACCCTCCGACGAAGAGGTAGCGGCTATGATGTTTTCGCGTCAAAATCGCCTGGGGTACGATGTTGGCGAAATCGAAATCGGTCGCGCGATGTGAGGGAGCGGGAGGCGACAATAGGTCGAGAGACGGGGTGGAAGCAAAACAGGAGAGAAGTTTGGTGGGTTGCACAAGCTCGAGCTATCAGTAAACAACTCGTGCAGGAGTAAAGGAGGGCGCGTATTGGACCGGGGGTGTCGTGCAACTGTAAAAAAGGACGTTTGGACCGAGTCGCGCGATGAGGAAAAGGCGTTTGTTATAGGGCGCAGCAGACGGCGACGCTACGGAGTCCGTTGAATGGCTTTGGGAAAAGGTGAAGTCCAGGTTGCGATCGTGGTGGTGAAAAGAGAATCTCGGTGCTGTGTTTAGTAAGACGCATGGAATACCATGGACCCCTTCGAATGACAAAATGATGGACAGGTATGTAATCGTGTACGCAGTACGGCCGGGGGTGGGCCGTGGATCGAGCGTGGATTCGTCAGAAACGGGGCCACGTCCTTGTGAAATTTCCCCAATTTCCCCAGGCGCGCCCAATCTGCGCCAAACAGGGGGACGTCTTTGTTTTGTGCCTGCCCACCCACTGCGCCTGGCCCCTTGCACCACAGAATCGCCCACTGTCGCAGCGGCGCCCTCCCTGCTTGCCCCGCTCCCACGAGGGCCGGGAGCTCCAGGTTCTCCCCCCACCATCGGGTCACGGCGGGGCCGAAGCTCGGAAGCTCCCGAGTCACCAGGGGCCGTCTTACCCTGACACGAGCCTGAGAGCCAGGACGGTTCACCGTTCAGCTGGGGCTAGCCGCAGCAAAACAAACTCTGACGTACAGATCTTGCACCATTAACTCTCCGTGCTCTTCACAACAAAACATCCACCCATTCGTTTTCCCTAGCGGTGATCTGCCTTTTATGCCCACCATGACCGTTCGCTCGCAGATCTCTACCGAGCCCTCACCAGCCGCCGCCGCGCCCAGTGCCGTTCCGGTTCAACCAACCCCAGAGCCTGCCCCTGGTTCTCAGGAGGAACAGGATCTGGATCGCCAAGGGCAAGGGGAGGATAACAAACATGACGATCGCGATCGCGATACGCCCAAGTCCCCACATCCCAAGCTTCGTCTAGAGATCCGCGATCTCGACCATCCCGGCGCGGTCAAGTTCCTCGGCGCAGTCAACGCGAGCACGCTCCTCTCCGATGCCGTCAAGAACGTCCAGCGGCTATTGTACAGGTCGGCAGCAGACAAGCACACGACGTGCCCGCCAACCCGGTCCGTAACCGTCATCCTGCGGGACATGGACGGCGTGGCTTATACGACTGGGGTACGACACTTTTGAGTTTTGACCTGACCATAACGCCCTGCTTTTCTTCTTGTTTCATCTGCCTACTTTACTTCTATTTGTGTGATATTGTAACCATTCTGTTCCCCCCAAGTTCCCAACCCGTCTCAAACCAGTGCACCGAGTAGATATAGTGTAACCAAAAGCTAAAACCCCTCCCATAAAAGACCGACCTCGACCCCGACCACAAAGAAATCCACTTCTCCCTCTCCTACATCGCCGCCCACATCCCCTCCACGCCACCCTCTCGCCTCCCCGCCGAACTCACCGGCGTGCTCACGCACGAGCTCGTCCACTGCTACCAATGGGACGCCCACGGCAGCGCGCCGGGAGGACTGATCGAGGGGATTGCGGACTGGGTCCGGCTCAACTGCGACCTGAGCCCGCCTCACTGGAAGCGGGGGGACGTGAAGATCGAGGACCCGTGGGATAAGGGATACCAGCATACGGCGTACTTTTTGCAGTACCTTGAGGGCCGCTTTGGGGAGGGGACGGTAAGGCGCATTAATGAGGGGTTGAGGAGCACGAGGGAGTATGAAGCTAGGGAGTTTTGGGTCCGGTTGCTCGGTCAGGAGGTGGAGGAGTTGTGGGGTGAGTATTGTGGGAGTGTAAGTGGTGATGATGGGAAGGGAAGTACCTAGGAGGTGAGTGTGAGAGATTGGGACAGAGCGATGTATTCACAAGCTAGCGATGCGATTGGGGCTCAGCCTATATATAGCCATTCCACCCATGCCTGTTTGAATATGACCGTCTTAAATGCGGCTTGGAACATCTATTGATGTGATGTTGAGCTAGATCAAGATGTTGATACTCTTATATCATGTCTTCGACACTTCGCAAGCTCTTTAATATCCCCGAGGGCTCATTTAAACGCCCTCTACACTTGATTGTTATCCAACAAACATTACCCCAAAACCAAAGAAATGCCCAACGAATGCCCTGACACCGTAACACAAATAGGAACCATAACCTGTGTAACGCCAAGCCCAGATGCCAGTAATGATCATGATAGTGAACTTCCGGAAAGAAGAGCGGTTGCAGCGTCCGATACGCTACAAGATTCGATAAATTTAAGCGTGTTGTGGTTGACGGGCAATCTCATCAGTCTCGCTAATGACACTGCCAACGTCAGACCAACTGCCAGGAGTGGCAATCCCATCATCGCTATCGCTCATGTCATCGAAATCCCCGGCCCTAGAAGAGACCGCGTCCAAGTTTTCAATGTGCTCTCCAGAGTCCGCTAGTGACATGGTGTCCGCAGGCGTGAGCTGCCCGTCGCTAATCATCTCAGCTTCAGACATGGGCTCGGTCGGAGTGACAGGCAAAGGGGAGTAAAAGCCAGGGTTTCCAGAGGAGCCTTGCGCCCACTCCTGGATGGAAGCATAAGCCGTGGAACGGTCGTCCTGCCCAGCAGTCATGTACTCGTCCTCATCCAAGTCGCGCTCGAGAGTGTCGGTCGTACTGCGGGCGGTAGTAGGGGTTGGGGCTCCGGACCGCTCGTGGTTATCTTCCGATGCAGTGACGACGGCTTCTGACTGTGACTGTGACTCGAAATCGAACAGAACCTCATTAGGAGGAGCAGTGACTGAGACTCTGGGCTCCGGCGAAAGGGTACGGGAAACGGGGGACTGAAGACCGGTCGGGGTGGCGTTGTAGATGTCTGACCTATGCTCGGATACCATCTCGTCCTGGCTAGGAGCCATCAAGCGGGTTTCCTCGTCGACCATGTTGATGCGTTCGTCCAGCTCGATACCAAACTCGTCACTGAAGGGATCCAGAACCATGGCAGCAGTCAATCCACGGACACCAGGGGCCGGGGCGGCACCACGGCCTCCACGGCGTCTAAGCGCATCATTCTCGGTACCCCTGACATCTGCGCCCGTGTTGTAAACAAATGTCCCAGGTCCAGCTGCCGTATCCTCACTAAGGAAATCGTCAAAGCTCGAGCCGCGGGTAGTTGTTGGTCGGTTTGTTGAAGATTGGTCGGCTTCCCTCATCATCTCTGCACGCTTGGCGTTCCAGTACATCAGTTCCTCCCGCTGCCTTCGCTTGGTCTCCTCATCGGCGTCAACACCGACATCGGCACGAGACTGATAGAAACCGTGTGCATCTTCGGGACGATTGAAGCGGGGGTTGTTGGGGTGTCGGGGATCGTGATCGAATTCGTCATCCCAGCCTTGGAATGCAAGGGCGATACGTTGGCGGAGGTCATTGACTCGGCGTCGCACTTCGGGAGACTCGTAGATGGCTATTGCGGCTACGGCGGCGACCGATACGGCAATGATGCCAACTGAGGCGATAGCAGCAGCGTGGTTAATAGGAGGCATCCTTTAAAAAGATAGTGGGTGGTTTGGCCCAAGGACGGGCTCGAGAAGAAGGTGTGCGGGAGAGGATGATGAGATATCGATAGCAGATAGTGGAGAAATCAATAGGTCTATCGGGAATGAACAAGCTCCCCCGGTTTATACAGGTCGATGGGAAAGATGGATAACTTCAACAATGGAATGGGGGCATGTCGGGAGGATATTCTTGAAGGCTAAATGGAGGCAAAAAAGATACAGCACAGGTCAGGAGGCAGCCGACGGTGGGCGGGATGAAGAGAGGCGTAAAGTTCCAATAACTGATTCGAAATGGAGTCCCAGGCAGCATCTAGACAACGCACGAGGATGAAAGCTTGCGTGGCCACCAAATGAGTGTTTTTGCCACCAGGGGTTCTCTCTCGCCGAGTCCCGCGCTGATGGGTCAGAATCAAACAGGCGAGTAACAGCGGGTTTGTCTTGGTGATGCAACCACCGGCGATGCCCACCCATTTTCGCGGGGTGGACAAGGGTCTGAATGGAGCTGGGGGAGCACAGGAAACGGAGCATATGGATAGACATCCCACAAACACGTGAGCGTGTCAAGGTTGTCGGTGTAAACAGCAACGAAGAGTTGACAAGCGAAAGAAAGTAACGAATCTCACCTTGTCCCGCTAAAGGAAGCGGCATGTTTGAAGTCGCGGTCGAAACTTGGGGGCCCCCTCCAAGTCCCAGATGTGGTCACGGTAGATGATGGCAGACGAATATGGGTTGAGAGGAAGAAAGACAGATGAACGAGAAAGATAAGAGGGCGGGAAAGGCTTGGTTGTTAAAAGCTCGGGTGAATCAAGGAAAGCCCCAAAAGCTGGCCGGCGGGTTTAGGCACGGTCATCATCATGATCGAAAACAGCAACCCACGGTCCGACCCTTTGAAGCCCTGTTCTGTTTGACAGCGGGGGGCAGGGCAGGGCWGGGCAGGGCTGGCTCTCGCCTCCGCTCCCGTTCGCAGCGCAGCGGGCATCAATTGACAAAAGTCCACCAGGGCATACCCATATATGGACCACGTCTTGACCGTCCATGTCTCGAGAGTTTCGATATGAGTTGAGGCATTCTTTCGCTCTCAAAACGAGCGGCGGTTTCTAACCGAAGGCCTTAAATATTGGCCACGGGATCTTTCTTAAGCAAGGGCCTCGAGCCCACAGAAACCAACCAGTGATCCACGAAACAGCGCAGCATCAAGTGCCGAAGGCGATCTTCCAGTTGGCGGCTTTGAGCTACAGGGCTTTTGAGTGTTTCAAAGTCCAAACCAACCTCCCAACATTCGACAGCAGCGAAAAAATCAGCATCTGGCGCGTTTCGCGCCATTTTTACGAAGTCTCGCCTCTTGGAGGATGAGAAGACGATTTTTCTCAAATTATCTCCTTCGACTTGAAATCTCCGAGTCTTTGCCACCTCAACTCTGCCTGCCGGACGTCGATGATTTTGCGATTTACAGGGGTCCATCCTGCATCGATTATGAAATCATCACGTACTGCTACCAACATCTATCTTTTTGACTACCTGTTAATACAATAGCATGGAAAGTGTTCCTCCCTCGGTAGCTCGCCGACGTATACCTATATATGTCACAAGCGGGAAAAAAAGGGAGAGAGCAGGGTCAAAAAGTTGAAGCCCAGATTCTCAAGGCCCAACACAGTTCCAAAGAATCCAGATGGAATGCTACGCCGACCGCCGGATCCGATAGACGGAGCCCTGCGGTCCTTTAGCGCCGGGAAACCACGTGCTACCTAGGGAATCGGTATCGTTCAGCGACTGAAGGATGGAAAGCAGAGGGTCGATGCATGCACGTAGGGAAATTCAAGAGAAGTACGCAAAAGCCACGGTGTGGGATTCTATGGATTTGCGGGCCAATGCGGAGGAACCACTACCGGGACAGTTGTATCGCCAGAAACGTGAAAGTGAACGCTTGGACGGTTCTGGCGTCACTGTCACTTTGGAGATCCCTCCAGGCGCATGGCTATCATGTGATAATAGTTCGCAGCTTGTCTCTCAAGGTGCCAAGGCTCAACTGCCGGGCATAAGGTATGATAAGGTATGTACGTCGGAGGCATTAGGTATGTGTCTATGATGTGACTGAACTTAGCTCCCCAAGACTTCTTGAACCTGCCTATGACCAGATGCCACCAAGCAAATGTGTGACCTTTTTTTCCTGAATCTAGACCTTGTAGCATAGCTTGACAGAGATATACCTATCAGACCTCGTGGGCAACGGCGGTCTTAACAGTTAGGCCAAGCAGTGAGCAGAGGCACAAGCCAAGGGCCAAGGGTGAGGATTATAAGTTGATTAGTTCTTCTGATGAGAAAAACAGCTGAGACAGGTCAGCAAGACCGTCAAAAGATCAAAAGGTGCGATCAGACATGGATAGCTGGCGCAGGATCGTCTTATGGCGGACTCGTCACCCCCCAATTCCAAACGGCAAGCCAAGCAACTTGTGCATATTTGTGTACCGTACCCGAAGTCTCGGCACTCGGGGGTTTTGTTTAACGTCTCATCCCAAGTTTGGTAGGATCGTAGGTAACAATTGCCAGCAGTTTCGTGTTTTGCACCATACGGTTTTTTCTTGGTAGGTTTGTCGATAACTTCCGGAGCGAGAACCTCCAGCCGCTGCGTTCATGGATTCCACTTTCTTACCTGAATCAGTAGCATCATCACAGCGGAGCCCCGACCATGAGATAAGCTTTTTATTAAACCATATGCAATGGGGATCCATTTTCCATGGATCCCCGACGAAAAGCTAGCGCCATGCATCCATTTGATACGAGGATACGTAGCATTGCTACCGCRCAAATTCGATGGTGGATCAAGATCCGACAAAAACCGGAGCGGGAAATCGGAACTCGAGTTCACCGCGCGCGCACCAACTTGATTTTCCTTTCTGGCGATTCGCTTCTGGTCAGAGGTTCGGCACCGGCGCGGCGAGATGGCGTAACTTGTTGGTCGGAACAAGCGGATAGACCACCTCCAGGGATCCGCTCACAGTCGCCATCCACCCATCCCCCGAAATCCACAGCAGGTTGGTTGAACAAATCACAAACCAACAAACTCTCATCAGATAATCCCCGCTGTTGTGAAATCTAGGGAAATTCTGACTGCTGCTTCTTGAATGATAACGTGCCTGACTGAGTGTAACCCACCGCGGGACACGTTGTTCAACTTTTATTGACGTTATCGATGTGTTGTGCAATAGCGAAGGCTCGGCATCGGAAAGGCAAGTCGATTCGCATCACTTGTCCCATGTCATACATGATATTCAAGTTCTGCAAGATGAAAAGAAAGGCCCTAGATCTCTGGTGTAAGGATGTTAGGTATACAGCCAATGCTTGGCTTGTTTCGTGTCGTATCGCAAAGGAGACGGCATCTGCCTTGCAAGTTGCAAAACTGTGAGATGATGCTTCATGCCGAATACCTTCTCATTTCGCCACTTCTTGCCAAAAGGTACGTACAACCAGCAGAGAAAAAAAAAACAGGTATCATATGAAAACCAAAACCAAAAAGAATCATAACGCCGAACCGTGTCCAAGGACCGCCTTTTGTTCGCTCCAAAGTGCTGTGACATCCCAAATATGAAGCCAGATAAATGTGAAAAGCGCAAGAGCCAGAGGATGGACGAGCGTGGGCTTTCCTCGCGCAGTGACATCGCCCGGGGTTGCTGAGTTGAGTGCCATATGACACCTAATCAGGCGTTTTCCTGCAGGCGCCGGTGGGCAATGATCGAGGTTATGGCGCCGAAACATGGAATGTTCGACCACAGCTCCATGTTCGGAATGCTGGATGGTGCATACTGCGTGATAAGCCGCGTTGGCCCACCCTCAGTCTTCCATCACTGACTGCATCAGCCCCTCCTCACATGTCATCCATGAGAGAGAACTCGTTGTGTTGTCGGGGAATCTCGATGGCTCTTGCGCAGTTGTTGTATGAAGTTGAAGACATGTGTTGTGAGCAAGTGCTTAGTGCGACTTGCTGCTCGAGGCAGAGCTACCGGACTCGGAGCCGGAGATGGACGCGGCCGAAGAGCCCTCCTTCTGAGCCTTCTTCTTCTCGCTGTGGTGACAGTCAGCATCAAGTTCCATGGGCGCTGCCAGGAATCGTCAAGGGGTGCTTACTGAGTAGCACGGTCGAGGAGGGTGCACTGCCACTTCTGGTCCTTGGTCTTGATCACGAACTTGACGGCACCCTGCTCAAGGATGCTCTTGATGCGAGTATCCTGAGCGGGAGGGGCGGCAACCTTGGAACCAGACATTGTTTCGGAGGAGGAGGGTGTAGAGCTTGAAAAGTCTTGGATGTGTATGTAAGGAGATGGTGTGTTGGCGTCGACTAGACAAGCAAGCAAGTTTGCAAGATAGGATACTTTGAGAAAGCTGTGAAGGGAAGATGAAGCTGGCTTGGGGTGAGGTTGGTAGGTAGAAGAAGGGGGAAGCAGTTATATAGTTGGAGCTAGGAGGGTCACGAACAACTCGCAGCGGCTCCTTGAGCTGTTTGAACCGTGTCCCACAGGCCGTGTCACTAGACATGGAACCATTCGGAGCCGATCAGAGGGCTTGTGGGCCCTGCTTTAGGGCGCAACTTGATAGCAGACAGCTGCAAGAAGCAGAACGTGAAAAAGAGGGGATCACGGGCGAGGACCTGGCCCTAAACAAGGACATTGGATGGTTTAATGAGCGATTTGTTAGCAAGCCGTGGACCCACGCCGTCCTGCATCTGCGCTTGCAGGAGCATACTGTGTAGAAACCCCTGGCATCCCGGCAACTCTTGCGCTATCTCGCGGGGGGCCATTGCCTCGAAAGTCCAAGGTCCCTGTGATGAAAACCAGACCAATGCATCGGGACTTCTTTTGTGCGTTAATCCCGTCCAACTGTCCAATGCTCCAATCGTCATGCGTGGGACACCGGGCCTCACACCCCGCCCTTATGTCGGCAGCTCCCCACAGTACCAGACCCTGGCTGGTCGGTACGTGGGATTTTCTGGAATTCCTAGAGTAAGATAGGTTATTCCTGGAATCCTAGGGCTTCTTGTGTGTTGCAGTTGCCTCTAGAACATTGCCAATTTTTCTTGATCTGGTGTTGATGGGTATAACGCTGTCAATGAGCGGGGTTCGGTGAGTAGAGATCGTAAAGATCGGGGCAGACGAAGAGGAGACACTCTGGGGCTCAGGGGTTGCGGACGTGCAGTCTGGGGAGACAGACGGGCTGGAGCTGGCCTGGCCACAGAGCTTACCTACTTTGCAGCCTCTGTGACTTTGAACACTTGTTCTGATGTGAGACAGTGAGCCAGAGGCTCGGTGTTGCGAAGGAATACATAAGCACTCGAATGATCCAGAATGAGAATCATCGAGGTTCCCGTTAGATACCACCGATACCTAGAGCGCGATCCCGAGTGCTATGCGCCGAGTTACCAAAGCGTTTCCGTAATCTGCGTATGGCACATTTGGAACGTTGATGCGATTCCTCACCGAAACCCGATGTGTATTCCCGGGCAATATCCATGACTTCTGGAAACTTTCCACCGCCCCGTCCGATCCGGATCTTACGCCTGGACGGCCAACCTGGAAGTTCGCCGGAAGAGTGGGGTTACCTGGTCGTTGCCACCTTAAAAGCCAGCGTTGTCGAGATGTTCAAATGGTAACTTGGGTATAGCCGTTTCCACGGAGATGTCTAGTATTCTCTCGGGAATTCTGAGACACCCTCCGAGACACAAGTTCGTGGGTGATGCGCTGATGTGATGTGCGGCCGCCACGAGACGAAATGTTGCCGATTATCCGACTTGCCGGTTTACGTTAGTCAGGCTGAGGATCGTTAGGTGGTTGGCCGCAAAGTGCCAAATACTCTGATTCCCGATGATGGCAGAACTTTGAGAAGTGTTTTGTAACATAAAAGCAAACGTCGACTTTTGAATGTGAGAAGCGGAAAGGGATTTGGTAATATTACGCCATATATGTGTGAACAATGAACTTGGCATCGCGCTCTTCGCGTCTATATTGTGGAAGAATGGCGGTTTCCTCGTGAAATTCAAATGATTTGCCGTCATATCCGCACCTTCCGGATTGAATGGTGGAAAGAAGCGCCGGCCTCTCCTCGGTGCCGAGCCCCTATTCCAGAAGATCGTTGGAACCTGTTACCGACGGGAATAAAAAAGGGTATCTGTACAAGTAATTCAATGTGGGTATTTTAGGGTTATGATAGCATCCATCCTACACAGTCCCGTCTGTTCCCGTCTGTCGGGGGTAAAGTTTTGGCTTGGAGGCCCATGTATAACCCTAATGACAAGAGAGCTGATCACAGTTATCGACGGTTTCCCAACTGTCTTGATGGAGCGACGTCATGAAAACCCCATACCGCTTTCCCTAAATGGAAGCGCAGGGTACCCGTCGCCATCTTTCATTGGCGAGGATAAAATGTGGTGGACAGAGATGAACCAATCAAGTCCCCACAACCCGCACGAAGGAGCCTCACATCGGGACATCGCGGCCACAGCATTGAGGAACGACGACCACACATCGATAGGGGTTCCCACATAGGCGCTAGAAGGGAAAAAAGTTGAACTAGAAAGCTGATGGAACCGCCTAGACTGACTCGGTGCCGTCATCTCCATCATATGCTCATATACTCACTCCGGTATCGGTAACTACTTTCATTACCAGCATTGCCCAGAAGACAAGACTTTTACTCGGGAGCGTTCCGCGAAACTGGACTTCTAAAGGATGTCTTGCATAAAGATCAGGAGAAACATCCATGAAACATTGAGAGTTCGAGACTTGAAAAGGACTGAAGGGCTCAACCTTGGATTCCTCGACGTGCAAGGATGAGATATCAAAAACTGAGATAGGAAAAATGGACGAATGGAAATGACTTCAGTGTCGTTCTCGGGACAGAGTGGGGGACACTTAATTGACACGACCCAATTCCCGTCCCGGCTCCTGCATTAGACCAAAGTGTCATCCACGGGTAAGGACGGGAAGTTGAGCCCACTGTGGGGGTAAAGGGGTTGTGCCATCACCGCCAGTTACTCAGTCATTGGCAGCTTGTCTCCATCAACATGTAGGTACCCGTGAAGGTGACATGGCTGATGTAATATCTCTGCCGGCCGCTTGGTTCCACGACTGAAGCTCTATCAGATAGGGGCTAGAATCGCCTCTTAAACTACCTCTGCAAGCATTGGCAAGCATTGGTAAGCGTAGGGTCAAAATGGCAATTTTAGCTCTGACGAGTAACTCCAATACAACCATCACAAACAGCTTCACGTCAGGCCAGATAGACCGGAGCTGATTGTCAAGGCCTTCCTTTGCGTTAACTTCAACTGAAGTCACGGCCACCGAGAAGTCCCGGAAACAACAGATCACGCTCGCCGTATGTGATCTCCCAAGACGTGCCTGTGGTTCATGTCCAAGGGTTATAGAAAGACACATTTAACGTATGCGCAAACAGGGGATAGGAAGTAAAGGGACCAAAAGTCTGGCACCCAAACCAGTCTGCCAAGCACACAACGCAGAGTAGTTTTAAAAGGGCATCAGAGGATCAGTATGTGTACCATCAACGCCTTTGTAGAATTCAACTGTCTCAACGAAAACAACCGCCGTTATTTGGGCTTATGAACAAAGGGAATAGATCGTTGTGATACAGTCTACTACAGGAACCCCACTAGCCAAGAAAATGCATTACAGGAAAAGTTATGGTATCATAGCCTGTCAATAATAGCGGAAGTGAAATCCTTGGTGGAGGCCTTGCCACCAAGATCACCAGTCAGAACCTTGCCCTCAGCAAGGGTGTCGAAAGCAGCCTTCTCAATCTTGTCGGCGTACTCGTTGAGACCCATGTGACGGAGCATCATCATGGAGGAGAGGAGGAGAGCGGTGGGGTTGGCAAGACCCTTGCCAGCAATATCAGGGGCGGAGCCGTGGACGGCCTCGAAGATGGAGCACTCATCACCGATGTTGCCGGAGGGGGTGAGACCGAGACCACCGATGAGACCGGCGCACATGTCGGAGAGAATGTCACCATAAAGGTTGGGCATGACGAGGACCTTGTCGTTGTAGGGAGTGGGGTCGGTGGTCATCTTGAGGCAGGTGTTGTCGAGAAGCTCGGCATCGAACTCGATATCGGGGAAGTCCTTGGCGACCTCGCGGGCGGTGTTGAGGAAGAGACCATCGGACATCTTCATGATGGTGGCCTTGTGGACAACGCGGACCTTCTTGCGGTTGATGGCGCGGGCCTGCTCGAAGGCGTAGCGGAGGACACGCTCGGAGGCCTCGCGGGTGATGAGCTTAATGGATTGGACGACACCATCGACAACGACGTGCTCAATGCCAGAGTACTCGCCCTCGGTGTTCTCGCGGATAAGGACGGTGTCAACGCCGTCGTAGGGGGTCTTGAAGCCGGCAACGGAGCGGCAAGGGCGCAGGTTGGCGAAAAGGTTGAAGGTCCTGCGGAGGGTCAGGTTGAGGGAAACGTGGCCCTTGCCAATGGGAGTCTAGACAGAGTTCAGTAAGGCTGCCATCCTTGCGATTTGGAAGCCAGAAGGCCAACATACGGCGAGGGGACCCTTGAGGGCAATCTTGTTGCGCCTGATGCTCTCAATGGCGGCATCAGGAATGGCGGTCTTGCCATCCTTGAGGATGGGGTCGACGTTGATAGGCTCCCAGCTAATGGGGGTCTAGTTTTCAGTGTTAGCGGGCCACGCGTCGATGCCCACATGGAAGGCAGGCAGGCGGAGGCGTTGAACGAACCTGAGCGGCAGCGAAGATGTCCTTGACGGCAACGGCGATCTCAGGACCAATGCCATCACCCTCGATCAAGGAGACAGTGTACTTGCCCTGTTGAAACGTTTAGCGGTCTATCCGTAATCTGAAACAGCAGCATTTCGCGACTAGGTCTGAGTGGTTTTCAGACCCGACACCTCGTCGTCGTGTGCTGTCGCAAAGCCTTCCTTTCGTCGAGAAATGGGGGCAGGATGGCTTACGTTGGCATCCTTCTGGCCGGTGAACTGGGCAACGCGGGAAGAGTAGAAACGGTTCTGTAAGACCAAGAGATAAGAGTTAGATTGGGTTCTTCAATGTCTCACACAACACAACTGCGGGATCGCAGATACAACAGGGGAGTGGGCAGTGAGAATCGCCGTATTCCGTCCCGTGCTGCTGCTTGGGTAGCTATCATACCTGGAAGGAAACCGAGACGGCGCGGGGAGCGGCGCGGAAGGCCTGGCGCTGCGCAGGAGCGGCAATTGATCTAAGGACGAGCATTCTGGAGGTGGTTTGCGGATGACACCTCTTCCCGGAGAACCCTGATGTGTACGGAAGAAAGGAGTGTAGGTGGTGAGGACGGGTACAGAGAATTATCAGGATCAGGGAAAAGTCCGTGGATGAGGTAAAAAGTGATGGAGGTCTTCCCGCAAATCAAAGCAACAGCCAACCAGCGTGCCAGCCCACCACGTTCACCAGTACAAGTTTTTGGGCCCATTCGTCTGGACCGTGCGCAGCCGGGATGCGCCAGTCAATGCAAGGCTTGGCCCGTCTGCTGCTGTCATCCGCCGTCTGCCACTTCTTCGCTGCTTCCACTTCTGGCCGTACTTGTAAGGCGAACCTGACGTCTTCTCAACCCCACCCGTACCGCAAGCTAGCCGGACTTTCGTATCTCCTTCACAATCGCCGGGCCGCCCCCGAAGCTAATCAGTGCTACTAACCCGCTATTAATCACCAGTGCTGAACTGCTAATCTTCCACTGTCGAGCGAGCTACTGCGTCCCTACTTAGGTAAGGTACGTAGATAATTGTGTAATATGCCACTTTTGTTAGTCGCGCCCGAGCATCCCGCATGCCCTGCAAGGAGTAATTAAAGATGGGCCCGGGGGTACGTACCGGACGGGACGGAAGCCTTCTGTGCAGCCTCCTTTCTGTACGTCGTGGCCTTGCATGTGCCTCCGCGAGTGCGTTTGAGGCTCATCTGCCACACCGTTATCCCAATTGCTGCTGACCTTCCGCGGTGAGCACAAGCACCACAGCATTTGCTCGCCCGTGCAGCTCGAGACCCGACGCGAGCACCCTTTTAGACACGCGACAGCACCCACCCCGCAAATGCTCCACTGAACCCCTGGGCTGCCAAGTGCCCCCATCAACCACGCTGGTGTCAGTGTGACTGACCGAAGACGCGGGAAACAAGCGACACCAAACTGTCGGATAAAAGTTTCGACATACGACATAACGGTTTAATTACGATACACGAATTACATGGACACAACTGGGCCGCAGGACGGACGCACTCATTTCGAAATACCGACACGGTAACAGCGAGGATAGCGAGCCCAACTGTTCAAGGCCGAGGATCGACGGGACTCAGGGCTAGGAGGACACCATGGCGGCCGACACAGAGCGGACCATTCTCGACTTCTATCAAGTCTCCTCTCTCAACCTAGTCGAATGGCCGGCCGAGAAGGACAACAACAGTGATGTTTCCGACGATGAGACGGCGAAGCAAAAGGCCAACAGGAGGAAGTCAAGGTTCCAGGCGCTGGAGAGGGTTGTGAGCAACAGGAGTAGCGTGGTGCCCGGTTCCGAGACTTCGGCCAGTGGTGTTGGTAATCTGGTTCAGAGGGACGAACCCGACCCCTTGGGCACCACCGACAGTGTCGTACGGACGTTGAAGCAGATGGGAGTTCCGTTGCAAGATGACTCAAAGCTCCGTGAGTTTATCTTATCGACCGCTGCGCATGGCGAGGGCAGCGGCCAATGGCCGGAATGGGGACCTCATCATTGACACACAATGGTTTTGATCTAGGAAATCGATTTCTACTTTCATCGACGACATTTTCCCCGGCGCTCTTCCTCTCTCAGGTCCATGCGACTGACAGTACCGAAGCGTTACTCAATGGATTGGAAGTGTTGAATCAGTCGATCGACCAAAAGTCGGCATCCCTCAAGGTTCTCGTCGAGTCAAACTTCGAACGCTTTGTCCGAGCAAAGGCTACAATCGACAATGTTTACAAGGAAATGAAGTATCGCGGGGCCGAGCCAGCAGCTCCGCGTGCCAGGGCTCACTCAAGACACGCCAGCAGGAGTAGTTTCCGGAGCACCAGTGCCGCTGGTGGTCTGGCAAGCCCCATGGCCCCGACCGTTGACCCTCGTAAGAAGAATGCGCTGATCAGAGAGAGCGAGTACGGTGTCATGGGTGTAAAGGCTCCCTTGCTCGATGTTTCTGCCAAGGCTGAGGATTTCTGGGGGCCTGCATTGGGTGGACGCGAGAAGGAGGAACACTTAAAGACAGTGGGATCCTCTCTTGACACCTACAAAGACTACGTCGAGATCAGTGCTGCATTGGCCGAGAGTATCAAGCGGAAAGATCACGAGAGTTTGGTTGAGGAGTACAACAGGGCCAGACGATTCGCTGATGAAGCGAAACAGATCGCCCAGAATATCGGGTCGGGCGAACCCACTGAGGCACAATTGTACAAGATCCTCCTCGCAGCACGAATGTGGCATGATGTCAACGAGCAGATACAATCATTCAAGAGAGACGTGTGGCGAAGACTCGTATCCCCTCAGGCAATGGCCAAGTCGGACGCAGCACCAGGACAGGCGCATGATCAGCATATGGACCTGATAACGCTTCTCCTGGAACTAGGTGTTGAGGAGAACCCCATCTGGACATGGTTACAGAGCCGGGTTGAGTATCTGAAAAGTAGGATTCAATCTACAGCGGAGAGGTCCAAGGTCGAAATCGAAGTGCTGCGACGGCGTCTAGCGAATGTTGAGAAGCCTAGCCCTCAGTCAATAGCGTCAAATTTGAGGGCACTCGGCAGGCAGTCTATCGAAAGCAAAACACCGACTTTTGACTCGGCCGAGGTTCTGGAGGTTTGGGAGACGATAGTGGCTTTCATGAACAACCTCATGTCGCCTCAGGGTATTTTGGGTGAAGTCGTCGAATTCTGGCAAACAGTACAAGGGTTCATAGACGGCAATACTCAGAGAACTCTTCCTGTTGGCTATAAGGGGGAATCACAGGGACACCATAGACTCACCCAGCAGAGCTCTCAGGAACTGCAGAGGGCCACGGTCGAGCTGGTTGACATGATCAAGGAGCATGTTTTGTCCTTCTTTACCGGCCCTCCACCTGAAGACCTCTCTGCGCTTGTCTCCCCTCTACCGTCAACGCCGAACACACCGAACCCATCCACAACACCAGGGCCAGCCATCCAGACCACTACTTTAAGAGTCCCAATCAACGTCGACCCGAATAACCTTCCGCCTCCATCACCGAAGCGAGGAGAAGCCTGGGAGAAGTTCGCATTCTGGCCGCCCTGGTCCAACTCCATCAGCGGAGCCCACTACCTCGCAAAAATGCTCACCCTCGTCGGATCAGGGGCTTCTGATATGGCCTCTCTTGCTCCGGTCGGCAAGGGTGATCCTTCGGAGCTCGAGCAACTGAGAAATCTCATGGGCGCAACCAGGGAGAGATGCGTAACTGCTCTTTGTGCCGCATGGAACAGAGATTCCGAGAACATCAAATATGTGGAGGACTGGAACAGGTCACCTATCCGGAAGGATGTGACAAAGATGCCTGCCAGCTTTGCCGCTTTTGAGGGGGCATTACTAAGTGGAATGCAAAAGATCCTTTACGTTTCCGAAGCCATGACCAAGCCTGGGGCCGAGGATATTGTCCTACCGCCTGCAACCAAACTGCTACAAATGGTGCGGAGTCAGTATGTTACCACGCTCTACAAGGCCCTCCATGGCATGGTAGAAAACGCAGAGCTGCCCATCAAGACGCCAGATGACGACTGGACGACGGACGCCAATGATTTTGTTCTCGTCAACAACCCCTCTGGGTTACGGGTATCAACAATCGGGGGCGCCACCATTGACGCCGGCGATAGTGTAAGTGGTTCCAATCCCCTTCTTAATACTCCATCCTCGGCACAGATTGCTAACGACCATCCCCAGAATGTCCGCATGCTTCTCACACTCAGCAACCTCCAAGCTCTCCGCTCCGAAGTCGTCCCGAACCTCAACACCCAATTCGAGAACGCCTTCTCCGTCAAGCTCACCGACGAAACCAAGACCATCCGCGACGTCCTCGGCCAAATCGACGCCCGCCTCTTCCAATCCTACACGCGCCCCTCGATCGAGTCCCTGCGGCGCATCATCCGCGCCGGCGTGACCGCCTCCGACTGGCCGCCTCCRTCCGGCACCAAGCCGCGCGAGGTTAAACCGTACATCTACGAGGCCCTGCTCGACCTCGTGCTCGTGCACACGCAGGTGTCCACGACGGCCGCCTCCCTAACCAGCCAGGTGCTCTCGTTCCTGCTCGAGCAGACGTCGCGCGAGCTGCTCGAGGCCTTCAAGACCCGCGCCCGCTACGACCTGGGCATGCTCATGCAGGCCACGCTCGACGTCGAGTTCGTCGCCCAGACGCTAAACCACTACACGACCGACCGCGCCTCGGAGCTCCAGAGCGCCGTGTACCAGGAGCTGGATAGCCGGACGGATAATGATGCGCGGACAAGGCTGCAGGCCGAGTTGCCTGAGATGCGGGCTGTGTTGAAACGGTTGAGGGAGGCGAGCAAGAGCGAGTTTGCGTGCTTTAGGAAGCCAAAGAAGACTACTGGTGCACCGGGCCCTGGGGCAGCTACTACTGCTGGGTCTTCGGCTGGGTCCGCGGCTATGTTGGCTGCCCAGGTTGGAGATATGAGCGGTCTGGAGAGAACGGATACCCGGGATACGGGGCGTAGCTATGCGACTTTGGAGAGGACGGATACTAGAGATACGGGACGGAGCTATGGGACTACGGGGAGCGAGAGGTAGAGAGATGGGATGGAATGGCACGCTTCGTCGGGGGAGGTAGCTCAGCAGAATGGCGAACTTTATATCTAGGAGATCTTGTGCAATGATCGATAATTAATGTTATATCTACGATATAACGAGCATATGTTTATGAGCACTTGGTGTCTGACCGTTTAGTGGATTTGAACGTTTCTAGAGTAGTTGGTGCTCACAAATTACATTCGCATAGACCTTTGATGACAATGTACACCACGCACACCATGAGCAGGTGATTTTCGTCCGAGGTCAAGCCATTATGATACAGTCTCATAACAATGGTAGTATTCTAGAAGTACATTTGCACCATTTCTATACAGCTTGTTTTCCTGTATTCCGTACCGCGAGCAAATACGAGACGATGCGTACGGGGATTGAGTGATCGTTATGCTCAAAGCCAGGCTGCAGATAAGTTCCCGCCAAAGCGCTTCCTCATACGGTTTGCTCCATTGATATGCACACACACACTCTCTCTCTGTCCCAATGAGAGGCACTCGCCTGCTCCCGCACTTTCTTCACCAGCTCTTCCACTTAATAGGGATAACTGGCCCCTAGCGATTGAAGTGTTGGTGCTCATCCATACCGGACTGTTATGTGGTCAGCAAGAGCCATCCTATTTTGGACTGTTCCGGCCCTCATAGACCAAATACCAATCACCCCACCGATGGTTCAGTCATCGCTTTCGAGACCTCGATCTCACGAAACTCTGTTCAGAAAACCAGAGTGGCGCTGGTTCCACGATCTTCTCGCTAGGCTCCTCCTCATTTTTTATAACCCTCTAGGCCATCTCCCACTGATTCTCATCAGCAACATCATAGTCCATATCTCCTTGCTTATGGCTCTCATAATGTTGGTTGTTGTGATGAAGCCCATTGCCGTTGTGGTTCCCGCTCCTCTCCAGCACAATGTTAACGTCCTTATCGCTACCACTGACGCTTCCTGCACCGCCCATGGCACTGTCACCACCACCACTCACACCCGCTTGTGGCCCGCCGCCGGGAATAAAGGACATGGCCGCTGCAGACAGCATTGACTGGAGTTTCTGAACGGTCGCGCCGGCACCCGTGCTGCTGCTGCCTGGGGTACTGGCCATTGAACTGGAACCAGGGCCACTGCTTGGGTTCCATGCCAGTTCGACTTGACCGTCGATTCCAGGGATTTCCTTGCCGTTAAGTAGGATGCCGTTGAAAAACTTCTCGGCCGTCTTACGATCTGTGAAAGTGATGTCGGTTGCTGAGGGGGTGGTTTGGATGTCGGTGAATTCACCAATGCCCTAAGTGCGTTCTCTAGTTAGCTTCACACGCAACGACAAGAGAAGAGGGACACATGTCATGGGAACTTACGAAAAGGTACTGCCTGAGCGTCTCGTCCTTCTCAGGCACAGTGAAATCCACACCAGTAAGAGTGACCTTCTTCGGCCGGTTATCCAGAGAGTACATCGCATAAGCAGCGTGGTGATTACCCCTAGCGCCACCGCGGAATGGAGCGCCGCGATATCCTCGCGGAGCAAAACCTCTAGCTCTATACGCTCCTCTGAACGCACCCCTTCCGTAGTATCCGCCTCTAGCGTTCCACGAGGACGTCCCAAAAGAGGTATCCATAGCGTCGGGGTCGATGCCCAGTTGCTTAGCCTCGGCCTCGAGAGCTGCTAGCTGGGCACGCAGCGCCTCGCTAGTGGACTTTGGTTTGGATCCATCTTCACTGCCATCGCCCTGCTGACTCCCGCCGCCCAGCTTGGCCTTCAGCTTTGCCTCTAGCTTGGCTTTCTCTTCGCGCTGCCTGGCAAGCAGCTCCTGCTGACGCTTCTCAAGCTCCTCACGTTGGCGTTCCACTTCCTCCAGCTTCCGCATCTTTTCCTCGTGGACTTTTTGTGCTTCTTCTTGCTTTCGCAAAAACTCCTCCATGTCTATCTCGGGCACAGCCGCTGAGTAACCGTCTTCGCCTGCCTCACCATGCTTCTCGGAACTTCCACCTAGAGATACAGATGGCGGTAGAGAGGAGTCTTCTTCCTTGTACCAAAAGATCTTGACGAACCGGTTGTCGAAGACCACCTTTGGTGACCTGTAGGCCGCATTCGCCGACGCCCAATTATCATACTTGACAATGGCCAGCCTCTTGTAAGGCTGCATGGAGACCTCCAGGATGTTTCCAAACTGGGAGAAGAATCCGCGAACCTGCTCCTCGTCGAAGTTCTCCTCTGGAATGTTTTCCACCACGATGGTTGACCTGGCGCGGTCAAACACGGGGCCGTCGGCGGAAAAGGGCGCTTTCGGGCGACGTTTCGGCCCCTGTTGTCTTCCTCCTCTGCTTCTGGAAGAATATCCCCCATCATGATGAACGGACTGGTGAGGGGGGAGGTTGGGTGGCAGGGTAAAAATGCCAGGGTTGGTGGGATCGTATTCCTCGATAGGATTCGGTTGAGCCGCAAATTGTGCACCGAACGAGGTACTGGGAGGAGGAACGTAAATAGAGTCGTCCCCGTGCTCGAACAGGCAAGTGTTGCCGCGCGAACAGTATCCCTTTGTCTCGTAGTCGCGGCACCGTGCTCGCCTCCTCTGACCTTGAGCTGGGGCCGGATAACCAGGGGGCGCAGGCAGTCCCATCTGTTGTTGCAACGCTGCCAGCGTCTCGGACATGCCCGTCAGGAAGCCCGGGGGCAACTGACCGTTCTCGGGATAGGGCGGATATGCGGGGAGGTAGCCATTCCCAGCGTCTGGCCTGCCTCCGCGGCCACCAGAGCCAAACCCGGCTCCCCGGCGAGGTTGCTTCAATGCCCTGCCCCCATATTGGCCATCTCTTCCATCCGTCTCGTCTCGTCCGTCGAAGGACCGTTTTCGCGATTGACCGGCGTACGAAGGGAACTGAGGGAGATGGCCTGGCGCGTCGTCGTAGGATAATCCGGGCGGTTGGGTAGCGGGAAAAGCGACGGGAGGGGCGGCAAAGGCAGGCGGAGGAGGAGCGTGCTTCGGCACTGGAGGGGCGTCGGGCAGGTACGATTTGTAGGCGATGGCCTGAAAAACATCGCGGACGAATACCGAAGAATCTTGGTCACACGCACTCGTGTTAGTTTCGCCTCTTCCTTGCCCAGTCCGAGGGTGACCATTCTCTTACCCTCTTTAAGGAAATCTGGGATTTCGGTTTCGCAAAGTCTGCGGACTTCTTCAACCTCGCCGTTAGTGCGCAAGAGGGCAAGGACGTAGTCGGCCAGAACATCGGCGTCGGCATCTGATCTACATTATCGTGAGATGATTAGCTGTGGTCCATGAAAGTCTGTGGAGGACTACCTCTACGCATGTGAAGGAAGACTGGGGGCCAGGGTCACTGACGTATTTTCGAGCCGTTTCACGATCCACCTCTTCAGGTGTACCTCGTCTTCTTCGGGGAAGAGCATTTTGCTCTGGTAGGTATATCAAATACCAAATGCAGACATAGAGATATGGCAGTGGGTATTGAATAAAGAAGACGCCAAAAGATGGCCGTGTAATCCTTCAGGTCGAGGAATGCTGAGATCGTCGTCTTACGGTTTGCTGCGTCGTAACTTTTTTTTTTTTGGGTCGGGAATGGAAGGAACCCTGGTTCGGTTGATAGGCGGGCAGGCGGGCTAAAACAATGAGTCGCAGCGCAGCGCAACTCAACTCAGCGCGTCGCGCTCGACCTTGGGGCCTTCAAAGCATATTAGCGCGCAAGCCCCGCACTGACGATGCGTGGCTGCAGCGACACAAACCGTTTCACATGGAAGTCACGACAAAGTCATTTGAGATGGAAGAGAGCGGGAGCCGGGAAGGGCTTTTCTCCATATTCGACTTCACATGACGCCGTGTATCCGATTATACACCAATTCAGCCGTGTCATCTACTGTGTACTAGCTACAGATTGTTGTCTTTTGAATTCCGCATAATCAAAACTGCAATGGATGACACCGTAACCAGATTCTCGCGGAGATTGAAGATATGCAACTCGACAAAGACCTCTTTTGAACATTACGAACACAGCACAACATGAGCAGCTTGTGGTCCAATATTTTGGTCATCGCAAGGAAATTCATTTTTTCGTGACTACATGACAAGCCAAATATGCTAAAGGAAGGAATCTACCAAAAAATTCCTCGGTATCTCATCCCTCCTTCCCGACGCCTCAAAGGTCAAATCTCAGTAAATGTCGAACTGCTCCAGCCTTAATCTGGGCAAGAGCACTGAGAACGGTGTCATACGCCTTGGGTAGACGTGATTTAGAGCTTGTCGTAGTACTGTACAACCTTGTTAGCAACATGTTACCCATAATCATAGAGCAGAGTAAAACTTACGTTCTCGTAGCCGGGAACCTCGACCTTGAGACCCTTGCGCTTGCGCATCTCCTGGACGATCTGGCCGACCTTGGAGGTGGAGTCGAGAGGAGAACCGCCGGGGAGACGCTCCCAGTGATCGAAGACGGACTGGGGGAAAGCCTGGCCGGAGGTGGCGGCACGGAGATCGCCGTTGAAGCCGAAAGACTCCATGACGGGGAGGTAGGCCTTGATGGTGAAGAGGGGAGTGCCGGGGCGCTGCTCCTCGCCGAAGACGTGACCACGACGGCGGGTAAGGACACCGTAGACACCACCCATGGCCTGCTCGGGAACCTGAATCTCGACCAAGAAGACGGGCTCGAGGAGCGAGGGCTCGGCAAGAAGGGTAGCAGCGTAAAGAACGCGACGAGCAGTAGGGATGATCTGACCACCACCACGATGAATGGCATCAGCGTGGAGGGTAACATCGAGGATGTTGAAGCGGATGGAGCGCATGGGCTCCTCACCGATGGGACCCTCACGGGTGGCCCACTGGAAACCGGAGACAACGGAATCCTTGATTTCGTTGAGGTACTGGACGGCCTTGGTCTGGTCAACGAGCAAGTTGGCACCGTTGGTGTCGGGGCCGAAAGCCCAGATCTTACGGGCGTCAGTGACGTCCCAGCCGAAGTCATCAGCGAGGATACGGGCACGGGCCTTGAAATCGTCACGGGGGGTGATCTTGCCGGCCTCGATGGCAAGGCAGAGGTCCTCCTCAAGGGGCTCGGCAACCATGTAGAGACGGTTGTGCTTGTTGGGAGACTTGGAGAGGGCAGTCATGGAGGACTTGCCAGCGACGGTCTCACGATACTGGACAACGGGGTCGGAGATGGTAAGAGGGACACCGGCGTGGTCGTTCTCGAGATCGTTCAAGCAAATCTCGAGATGGAGCTCACCAGCACCAGCAACGACGTGCTCACCAGACTCGTTGGAGAAGGTAAGGACGCAAGGATCGGACTTGGAGAGACGCTTGAGACCCTCGACAAGCTTGGGAAGATCCTGAGCGTTCTTGACCTGGACGGAACGCTGGACGACGGGGGAGACGGAGAACTTCATGACCTTCATGTTGTGGGCAGTCTCGGAGGTGGTAAGGGTACCAGACTTGAGAAGGAACTGGTCGATACCAACGAGACCGACAATGTTACCAGCGGGCATGTCATCGATGGGCTCGACCTTGCCACCCATCATGAGGACGGTACGCTGAATGGCCTTGATGAAGAGATCCTCCTTCTTGCCGGGGGTGTAGTTGGGGCCCTGGATACGGACCTTGAGACCGGAGCGGACGGTACCGGCGAAGACACGACCGAAGGCGTAGAAACGGCCCTTATCGGAAGTGGGAACCATCTTGGAGACGTAGAGCATGAGAGGGCCCTTGGGGTCGCAGGTCTTGATGGCCATGGCGGCCTCGTCGTCCTGGGGACCCTCGTAGAGAGTCTCGCAACGGTAGGCCTGGGCGGTGACGGGGGAAGGAAGGTGGAGGATCATCATCTCCAACAAGCAGTCAGCAGCGGGAAGGAAGGCCTTCATGACGGCCTTGAGAAGCTGTTTGCCCTCCTTCTCCTTGTCGTCAGTAGCGAGCTTGAGGTTGAGCTTCTCGAGGAGATCGGCAACCTCGTCCTTCTTGAAGTTCATGACAGCGGAGAAGATCTTGAAGATGGGGTCGAGAATGAACTGGTTGAAAGCGCGCTCGAGCTCCTTGCCCTCATAGCTGCCGTTCTTGGTCCACTTCTTGGTCTTGGGGTTGAAGTAGTTGTCGCCCCAGAGACGCTCCATCATCTTGTTGCGGTCGACACCGAACTTCTTGGCGTAGCGGGTGGCGAACTGGCGGATGGTGAAGGCCCAGCCGTGGAGACCGGAACCGAAGGCAACGGTACCGCGGTCGGGGTAGACCTGGACGTCACCGAGGGTCTTGTCGAAGTAGGTGGAGATGATGACGTTGACGGACTCGATGGTACGAGAGAAGGACTGGTAGAGATCCTCCTTGGAGACCTGGAGCTCGAGAAGAGCGCGATCGACCTTGTTGATGATAACAACGGGCTTGATGCGCTCACCGAGAGCCTGACGAAGGACGGTCTCGGTCTGGACGCAGACACCCTCGACGGTGTCGACGACGACGAGAGCACCATCGGTGACACGGAGGGCAGCAGTGACTTCGGAAGAGAAATCAACGTGACCGGGGGAGTCGATCAAGTTGATCAAGAAATCCTTGCCTGTGGTGATGTCTTAGTTCCTGGCCTACTAGTGTGTATGGGAAAGGTATAACGTACCGTCAGTCTTCTGGCCCATGATGTCCTTGATGTCGTCCTCATCGGGGAGGGTGCCGTAGAGGGAGATGGCAGTAGACTTGATGGTGATACCACGCTCTTGCTCGTCGGCACGAGTATCCGTGGCGCGAGCCTCACCAGCCTTGCCGGAGGAAATGATACCGGCCTTGGCGAGGAGAGAGTCGGTCAAAGTGGACTTGCCGTGATCAACGTGCGCAATGACGGACATGTTGCGCACGTTAGTGGGCTTGTCCATCAAGGCACGGATCTCGTCAATCGTGAAGCTATTCGAGGGCGCAAGGTCAGCATGTTGTTGTTGATGTTTGCGGACTTGATGTCCTTATCTCCGGGCGGGGTAGAGAGAGTCGAAGAGATTTGCAACCATCGACGACGACGACGGCGACGACGACATGGTCGAAGACGGCGACGACGAGGTGTATGCAGTGAAGGCGACCATGACGACGACGGTCTTGGTCAAAGGAAGAGGACTTACTTGACCATTTTGGCGGTATTGTCTGACACACACTGCTAAAATGGGTGTTTGACGTGGTGTGGAAAGGAAGAAGTCTCGAGAGAACGAGATTTTTTTTCCTCACTCAAATGCAACGAAGCGAACCAGCCGAGAACTGACAAAGCAGGATCCCGGTAAAAGCAGTCCAACTTGGCAAAAATGCTAGTGCTCAGTATCAGTCCCAGTGACTAGCAGACCGAAAAACAGTGAAGGCAAGTCGGAAAAAGAGGGTCGAGGACGTTGATATGGAGTCGAGGGCGGCCACCTAGCCTGTAGCCAAATTGCACTTGTGGGACTGCAGGGCCGTGGACTGGTGGTGGGCGGGGAGGGCAAGTTGCAAAGAAAAATTGGCGAGGGGAGGGGGAGGAGGGGTAGCAATAGTGGGGCACTGCACGCCGCCGTTTGATTGGTCATCTGGCCTCTTGTGCGCGGCACCGCCTGATGTCTGACTTCACCAACGAGGGTCAAGCCCTGTTTTGCCCCTCCTCCCAATTCGGATTCGGCCACCTCAGTGAAGGTGATCCTGAACTCCATGATGAATGCACCAGGCCGCCACTGCACCGAACCACTTCACCACCGAGCAGCATTCATTGACTCCATGACATTTCATCATGACCCTTCTGACCGAACATTAGGTATCTCTTCTTCAAGTTGGGATATCTCGCGAGCTCGTTGAGTTGAAGCACCCGCTGCTACGAGGAATTGGTCCTTGTGGGGTAATACGAAAATTCATTGCTTGACAAGGAGCTAGCAGCTGCTACCGCCCAATGCCCCGGGCCATTCTCCTGTGTTAGTGAAGCTGGGCAGGTATCTGAGCTGYTACTGACCTGATGGGRGAGGTCGGAGCTTTGGCCCGCTCGAGGCCAGGTTCATCAGGCGGTTTCACAACTCCCGGCGGCAACCCTGAGGTACCTAGAGGTAGAGGTAATCTCCCCTCGAGTCCTCGCCGTGGCAACCGAGCAGGAACACACAAAGAAGCCGGATGGAGGCATACTCATCGTAGGTTTGTTGTTTAGTGAACTTTAACCGGGCTAGTCACGAGAGACAAACGCTGCATCTCTGCCGCCTGGGAACGACTCATGGTTGTTTCTTACAAGCTGACATCCAGCTATACAACTAAACCGCCCGGACCAGCTCAACAGCTTCATCAACACTCCAGGTACCTCTACGGGTCTGGGGATGTTACCCCCTGGGTTCCGCCCTCACGGCTTATTACCGGTAGTGTAGCTCTAATGGGAATCTGGAGGCAGTGAGGTGGATATAGTACCGCTGCGAGGATGGGGGGATTTGCGAGTTGCTCTACGGCAGGAGTGTCCAAGTGGAACGGTCCCATGCCGCCCGGAAACTGGATGACTTCGAGTATTGGATCTTGAACATGGGCAAACGTCTGGTCTAGAGGTATACCTGGCTCTACCATCGTGTAGGTCCGGAGATACGGTAAACAGCAAGTGTCTCGCCTTTCTGTTGCTCATTCGGCGAGCTCTACCTCTTGTTACACAATGAGTAATGCGGCCAGAGCTCCAAGCTGAGCTCCTGCCAGCTCCTTCGTAGTGGCCATTACGAACTAAAAGGTACAACAGCGGAACAGCCCAGCCTCGCCGTTTGACTGGGAGAGTGGCTCGAGTGGTCACTGTGGTCACCGTACCCCGCAATGAGACTGATGATCGTCGTTTCACTTTAAGACGTCGGTTGGGCACGGTGTACACAGTACCTAGTGTCACGGTGACAAAACTCCAGGGTTTTGCATCGTGAGTTCATTGTTTCTTTAGGTACCTTTAGAGCTTTTCAGACACCACATCATACCATTGARCAAAGGTTATCCAGCTCTCTGGACATCATCATTCACCTTGCAAACAGGTGTGGATCGTGACGAGGGACTGCTTCAGGGGGGAAGTAAACAAAGACCGAATATGCATTCCACTTGCAGGGTAGGCCAGTCGTTGACAACACACGAGAACCAGAGTACCATATGTGTGCTTACTCTAGATGAAGATATTGTCTACGAATGCTCTACTTGCAGATTTGCTATACCTAAACAAACAACAGGGTCCTACGCCAACGCCAATCCGACTCCCGCATAACCTATTTGAACCTGTATGYATCCATACCACAGTCTCTTTGACACCAGAACAATTCCTGTAACACGAAAGCTCGAAAAAGGAAAGGAAAAAAACTCAAAGCAAAAACAGCGCCTCAAGCARGATAATGTCACCTCCCCCACACGTTGTCAAACTCCTCTTCGCCACCAACGGTAAAATGTGGGCTCCTCTCTTCTTCGCCTTCCCCTTCGGTATCCGTAGCATGACCCCAGTGGTTAGACACTTCCGTGACCGGGGTACTTTTTCCGTCATCCTCAACACCATGTGAAGTATCATGCCCGGGTGATGTCCCGTGCGGATGATGAGGACTGACATCGTCGACTCTGAAGTCGTCTTCTGTAAGTTTGGAGGTTGTGCCCATCATGGGGCCATATGCGATCTCCAAGGGATCCATGCCCTTATCTGGGGTAGAGTTCGTAGCCCGTTGACCATTTGCGTCCGCCTTCTTTTTGCCTTTCTTGTCGTTGGGAAGAGCTTCAGGGCCTTCTGGTGCCTCCTTCTTGCGCCTTTCGAGAGGATCCCTGGGGTTAAGCGTGGGCACCGAGCTTCTGCTTGAGGACGATCGATTGTAAAAGCTCCCGGTCGGAGTGTTTTGGAAGAGACTAGGATGAGGTGATCGATAACGATCTCTCCACGGCTCGTTGGCTGTAATGACGGGATACTAGAAACAAAATCAGTCAATGTTGATTATGCCATGTAGCAATGAAGCAGTTCCTTACGTTCCAATCACCAAACTCGAGTTTCCTAGCTCCTGCGTAGAGTTGTTCTTCCTCTGGATCAAGTATAAGCTCGTCAGAATCATCGTGGTGCGGAGAGGAGGAATTGCTCCTCCTGCTCGGGCCGCCGTTTGCACCCAACAGCGGAGTGTTTTGGTTGATTTCGTCGGGTCTTGGTATCCAATATTTGCCCTTGCCTCCTCGCTCATATCGCATGCCTTCCTTAAGTCTGGCCAGTCTCGACCGCGACTGCTCATGTGCCATGATCTTGTCGCCCGAGTCAAAGACCCGGTAACCGTACTTGTCACCCGTAAAAGTTTCCTTGGAGTCCTGGATCAAGTCGCGAATTCCGAAGGCGTCCCTCATCGCATACTTGACCGGCATTCTTGCGGCAGACACTCTGCTGTCGGCAAAATCGTGCCAAGAGAAGGCGTACCAATGAGCAATGGCAAAGGCTGGCATCTCGAGACAAATGAGGAAGTCCTGAATGGCTGCCGCAAGGCCGTCTTGTGTGTAGCCTTCGACATTCGGGAAAGCCCCAAGAAACACCAGAATTCCAAGGGCAAAGCCTTGCCAGTAAGATGCAAAGATAATGGCCTTTACACACAGGAACTTGGGCATTGGTCGGAAAGGCTTTAGGTCGTTGTTCATGCATACCCAGAACAAGCCCAAAGAGTACAAGCTGACTGTGACGCTAATGTTGTAGATAATGCCGCTCCAGAAATAGCCCGAGTTGAGTTTGATGTCTCCCTCATGGTAGGTCCCAGTTGCTTTCATGATAACAGCCGCTAAGGCCAAGACTGGCTTCATCCATGCATATTGCAAGATGCCGCGCTTTATGGCGAGGAAGGTATGCGGATCGGAAATATCAACTCGAGGGAGGACGTGGTTCATTGGCCAGAGATGATGAATCGGTTCGCGACCGTGGGTCATGATAATGAGGGCTCGTTCTCCGCCCAAGTAGTTGATTAACAGCTGGAAGAATGTGTAGATGGTGAAAGCCTCGTATATGTCTCTGATGGGGTCGACAAAGGCTGCTGCGGTCCGTGAGACCATGCTAGTCCATGAGGCGATCGAGTATATTGGAACCCTGAAGATGGAGAATGATCAGGAATTTTGCCCACGGAGTAGTCCCATAGTTCCATAGGGTGATAATATGTGAACTCACATGAGAAGGATCCGCACAACATAACGTTGCAAAAGCGGCTTGCGATAGTTTTTGCTGTTGATTATCAGTGGCCGAACTTGGATGAGGAAGACGTTCGCAACACGGGCGATGGGTGGGCAACTCACGTTTGGAGCCATATCGACCTGTTACAGAGCTTGGTCAGTATGATATTCAGGCGCTGGAGTTGGAGTCGCGACACGATGCGTATCTGAAGGGTAAACATACACCATGGAGAGCAGAGTCGCGACAATAGACGCGACGCCTCCGACTATGGTTGCCACATCGGCGAGCTTTTGGCCGGTGCCTCCCATGTTTCCTATCTCGGGATCCTGGCAACGAGGTATCTGGATCGAGTAGCCTGGAGGGAACTTTGGGCCCGAAAGGTGCGCGGCAACGCCTTATTGATCGCAAGTAGAGTAAAAGCCGTTCAACCTATGGCATGTTGCGCCGGCATGGTGGAGCGAAGAAGTACTGGTATTGCACCTGGAAAAGGTGCAGCCTAATAGAAATGATGCAACAAAGGTGATAACGGGAATCACGATGTCACCGGCGTAAAGATAGGTGGGATGGAGGTCGTAGCTGGCCCAGCGCCTCGTAGTCTGGGCAACCGGAGGTGACGATGACGGTCGGAGGAGCCCGCAGGCCATGCATGACGCTGGGCTGCGGGCGGGCATCCACCACTGCCGCTGCCCTGTACGGTAGCCCAGGCGGCTATTTGGCACCCCAGAGCACTGCCGTTGGGAACCGCACTCAATGAACCTGAAATCACAGCAAGTTCCGACGGGGTCTGGACTTTTGAAACGACAGTGCGGACTCAAATCTGCACGGCTTTACTGATCTCAAAAGGCAGAACAAGGTGAGTGAAGCAGATAACCTGCACAGTATTAATACTCGACGTGGATCAGACAAACCCCCCTACCCATCAAGGTTCGTCTCCCTCACTACACAGCTCTGTCCAATCTCAAGAGCGCGGGCCATTCGGTGCCGTGTAGCATCACGGACACCCCTAAAGTTGACTTGGAATTGGGAGCTACCTGCAATTCTACGTCCGCCATCCTAGCCAGGCAGGTACCACTTGCGATTGTCAACCCGTGACAGCTTCCATCTTGGTTGAACTTCGATATGTCGTTTGCTCCTGCGCTGTGTTTTCTTTAGTTGACGTGCGACGACGTCTACCTATTCGCAACATCTTGCCTTCGATTTGCTTCAAAGCGACACCATGGAGAGCGGCATGAATACACGGCGCATACGGAAACTGTCCAATCCACGTTGAATGTTGGCCGGAGGAGTACTTCTCTACGTCTGGCGGCTTGATATTTAAACACAATGGCCATCCGAAACAACTTCTTTGACGACCAAGGGGGGTTCAATGGGTGAGTGACTCCAGGCCGGACAGACAGTTATGCGTTGCGGTTGTTGCTAACTCTGGCCGGACCAACTTCACAGCTTATTCTTGGGATCTCTAATCATATGCGGCGCCTTATCAATATTCTCCCTCCTTTACTTTAATAGAGTCTTTGCATCTCTGGTGTCGTGGGCATTGCGGACATGGACCTGGCATCAGTACAAAGTCTACATCGACATCCAAGCTCTCCAGATCTCCCTACTCGGCGGTCGCATATTCTTTACTGGTCTTCGGTACCACGGCGCGAACGAAACAATACTGGTCCAGAATGGTTACATAACATGGAAATACTGGCTGCGCAGAGTACGGGGCGTCAAGATCTCAGCGAAGGACGCACGAGGGCATAACGAGACCGATACCGATTCCGACGCCGATCCCATCACTGAACAGCTGCCGACGCCCAAACTTCCTTGCCGCATCAGTGTTTGTCTCTCTGGCCTAGAATGGTTCATCTACAATCGTAGCCCGGCCTATGATTCGATTCTGTCTGGGTTGACGGATCTACAGGAGGATGCGGTCCCGGCTGCTTCGGGGACAGAGCCTGTCGGGGCAGCTGACGGTGCAGGAACCCATGAGTCGGGCAACACGCGAAAGCGCCGGTCCAAAAAGCGTGAGACGCTGAGAAAGTCGGAACAGACGCAGAGGTCGGGCGCCACCCAATACAGGAATGGGCGACCAATACGGGATAGCAGTACTGGGCGCGCGTCTACTATGGCTTCTTCCGATTCTGAGGACGACGAGGAGCATGAGCGGGACGGACAATTCTCGCATGAGCTCCCCTTGTTCTTGCAGATGCTACCATTGCAGTTGGAGTGTACTAAGGCAGCTATGGTGATTGGAAACGAAAACACGAAAGCCATCTTGATTGTCAAGACCGAGTCAATGGAAGGGGAGGTTGATGCTTCAGCAACGGAAACCCCAGATCCGTACCGCCAATTCTTCCGTTTCAAGTTCAATCACCCTGTGATCGAAATAAAGGAGAACTTGGATTACAAGGAAGACCAGGCAGATAGGGCTACTCGAGACAAGCAGACGACAACACATGATCCCATCTCTGTCCATCATGGGCCCTTCCTCAAACAGCAGATGCGCAGGTTGATGGGACGTCTTCGCCGGCTTCGTCGCATCGTGCCTTTCCGGCGAAATAGGTCTGTAGAATCCCTCCCTATGGATGCAGAGAGGGATATCAGAACCGCAACTAGCCACATATCAACCTCAAATCCAAATAACTGGCAAGGGTTGTCGCGATACCTCGATAGCAAGGCCCACGATATTGGCGGTACGAGACCAGGCTGGGCCTCGTCGGAATACGCAGCGGTACCGACTATCTTAGACAGCCCCGAAGCGACGCTTACCATCCTATGGGATGTTGTAGGCAAAGTCCGGCGTCCTCACACTAATGCAGGCGAAAAAGCGACAGCGTCCTTGCACAATATTAATGGCGAGGAGCCACCAGCATGGTCAATACAACTCTCAATCAAAGGAGGTTCCATCAACTATGGTCCCTGGGCGGACCGACAACGAGCAGATCTCCAACGCACTTTTGTTCCGAATCTTTGCAAAGATGCAACTCCGGCGACACGATTGCCCGTGGGCGCGTACCGTGTGCCCACCAAGTTCAACTTTTACATTGAGTTCGAAGATACAGTCACCCTCCGAGTTCCCGTACGAGAGGAGTCCAAAAATTGGAAATGGAAGGGCAAAGAACCTGCCACTAAGCCACCACCCGAACCTCAGACACGTAAGCACCGCGGTCGACCCAAGAAAGCAGAGCAGCCTGCCACYATCCATCAACGACCATATGGATGGCTTGATATCAAAGTTGCCAAAGACGCTACTATGTCGTATACCATGGATATGGTAGCTGGCGCAGCAGGGTTTTCAAACCAGCTCGTCCTGGAGTTGCCGAGCACTGAAATCTCGAGCAGCATTAACCATGAACTGCTTTGGAAATCAGGGAAGCAACAGATATCTTGCGATCTTTCTACTCCGTTGGGCTGGAACGCCCTTCGTGAATGGCGTTTCAAAATCATCAGCAGTGATCTGGACCTCTTCATCTTGCGTGACCACGTCTTCCTTCTGACTGATTTAGTTGGTGACTGGGCAAGCGGGCCGCCGCCTGAATATCTTGTCTTTACCCCCTTCAAGTATCACGTTGAGTTGCAACTGCAGAACCTCCGACTGTTTCTGAACCTCAACGACGCAAACATTGTCAACAACCCTACCGACCTAGACGACAATACGTACTTTATCGTTGCTAGCACATTGCTTCAGTCCAAGTTGACTATTCCGATTGACAACTATAGACCGAACAAGAACGCCATTCCTTTCAATATCACTGCCAGCAACGCTTCTGTTACCCTCCATGTCCCTCCGTGGAATACCCAAGCGTCATTCCTGGACACGAAGGAAGTTGGACGGCTGGAAAATATGGTGGTTGATGGCGCCTATCACTACCATACGATGACTTCGCCAGCAAACACAGATACGCTCATATTGAACTTCAGTGCGCAATCTCTATTTGCGCGTGTATACGGCTTTACTGTGCGGTACGCTATGAAGATCAAAGACAATTACTTTGGCGAGGATGTTCACTTTAAGACCTTGGACGAACATCAGGACATGCTACGCTTGAAGGATCAGAACCCCGATGCTGAGACTACCAACAAGCCGCCCCCTAAGAAGTCGAGCGATTTGGATGTCATCTTAAGCATCAAGTGCGACGAGCCAAAGATTCTGATACCGGCAAATCTGTATTCTTCGACTCGTCACGTTCTGATTGACACAGCTTCCTTCGGGGCTGATCTGCGGTTCACAAATTATTACATGGAAATGGACTTGGAGGTGGCACCTCTTCACTTGTCGCTGGGCAGTTCAGATTCATCGGGCGCAGACACRCCAAAGAGTGCCACTRGCTCCARCACACAACTGTTYATAGATGGCATCCATGTCTATGGGCACCGACTSTTTGGGCTYCCCCMTGCTGAGCCAACATACCTATGCAACTGGGATCTCTCAGTCGGTACCATCACCGGCGAGTGTACTACTGAGTTTTTGACAACGCTGATCAGGGGCGGGAACGCGTTTGGGTTCTCCTTCGATGATGACGAGAATGCGTTAATCTCTGCCGCCTCAATCGTCCTCTACGACATCACCTTCGTTCGTGTTTATGTCCAGTCGGTGGACATCTGGCTCCATGTCGAAGATGCTGCTTTTCTTCTTTCAACTGGGTCTATCAATGTTGACTTCAACGATTGGGCGCGGTCCCATTATTCCAGACGAGCCAACATTAAGATTCCCAACGTCAAGGTCTCTTGCATCAATGCTGAACATGCCGCAAGACACAAAATGCGAGCTAACCACCCTATTGGAACCGATGCGATTTTGGAATCAAGCGTGTCATTGGCTATCATTGGGARAAAACATGACTTCTCTAATCAGAAGAGGCGGCAGCAAGAATTCGTTCGTCGGGAGGACCAAAGGACCCATAGAACGCCGTTCCTTCTTCTTTCAGATGCGCCAGAAGATTTTATCCCAGACATCGTAGATCCTCCCGCTCAGAGCGTTCCGCCTATGCCGACCCCCACAAAGGCGGATGAGGTTGAGTCTGACAGGATGACAACATATTCAGGCGCAACCTCGAAGCGATCTAGGAGCCTACGACACAAAAGTTCGTTCCTTTCTTTCACGAGCGAGAGCAGTGTCGTCAGACCTCGCTCGAGACGCTCGAGCGTGAGGGTGAAGCAAGCAGATCGCCTTTCGCCGTTTTCATCTTATGGTCGTCAATCTCGTGGTAGCGGCGGACACATCAGAGATATTTCGCCCTCTACCCGCCACTCTGGCTTCTACAGTACTTTTGGTGACAACGCCGAGCGGCAAGATCTCTTGCACAATACAGTAGCGTTCTCGAGCCAGTACTTTGCACCATATTTCCCGTTGGAGAATTTGAAGATGAATTACAAGGATGCGGCAAAAATCAGCGTTGAAAGGGATGATGAAAGCGAAGCTGAGCGCAACTCTCTCACCTTTGATCTGGGGGATATTGATCCAAATTCTATCCAGGAGGATTGTGCTTACTCGAGCATTATACTGGAGATGCCTTCAGGTGTKAAGGCAATCTGCAATCCTACCGCACTGCGACACGTTATCACTTTGCTCTCATCGCTCCAGCCTTCGGATCCGGAAGATATTCTGGACAGCATACAGTCAGACTCTATGAAAGCCATTTTTGGTATGCAAAAAGGTCAGAAGATGAAGGGCCATGTCGAAGACATCCTTATCAAGATACCGCGGGCCGACATTCGTTTCGCCAACCCATTTGATTCTGATCCGGCCAACCCCTTGGGTGAGGAGGAAGACCAATACAATCTTTCTATAACCAGACTCGCATTGGCATCTCGATCAGAAACCAACTGGCGAGATGCATTCAAGCCTGAGTCCAAGCAGACACGCAGCTCGTTCCATCTCCGGCTGCAATCGATAGAAGCTTCAGCGGCGGAAAGATATCATGACGCCTTCAATTCCCCAGCCGCTGTTCGAGCTTCGGTTGAGAACATCATGATCTCGATGGGGACTCGCGATATCACGTATCTGGACGTGGACGTAGGCACGATCACGAGCTCTACGTCTTCGGAAAAGGTAGATTATCTCGCGTCCTTGATTCACCGCACAAGCGTCCTAGCTTCCGATTTCGGCAGGCTCTTCAACGAGAAATCAACTTATGAAGAGAATATGCCGAAAAATCTCTTCAAGCGCCTCATAGAAGACGGCCAAGGTGCCCCCGACCCTGGGTTTTTGGTTCGGCCTTCTGCCATTCTTCGTTCTGCGCCTGGACATTTGAGGTCCTTCGATTGCTGGAAGCTCGTTATGCGACTACGGCAAATGTGGGCAGTTCAGTCTCAATGGGAGAAGGAGCAACTGCGTTATACGTGTCTCGATAAAACTCAGACCCCTTCGGCTAACCTACGACAAGAAGTCATCGCAGCGTTTGAGAAATGGCGCAGTTGGGACCTGGGCAACATTTCGGACAGTCCGCTCATAAACACGATTTTCGGCCCAGCCCAAAATGGACCGGGGCTAACCAAGGAGAGGCCGACTCTCGCTGTAGTCAAAATCAAGCAGATTCAGTTTATTCTTGATCCCGGACCGAAACAGAACGAGATAATGGTCGTCGCGCTGTCGATCAGAGCTGACACAAGACGGGCAAGCGACGCCGAATCCAATGCCAGGAATGCCGAAACAGCAGGGCGGTTAACGATCTTAAATATCAACTGCAGTGACGCTGCCATAAACCTGAACTGGGAGTTGTGTGAACTGGCTACGAGGCTGCTTGAGCTAGTAGACAAACTTGAGTCCAAACCATCAACTGCTCCGAAGACGGCCTCTCTTCCTTCTACCAAGAAGACCGAGGATCATACCATTCATTGCGTATTGGCCATCGGCCATGGGTCCATCGCTCTGGAAACCATCAACCTGCACATCTCCTCTATAGGGAGTGGGCTGAGTGCATCGTTACTCTTACAGCTCGGGCAAGAGGAGAAAATGGATACAAACATGATCTTCAACTGCGATTCCGTAATCTCAAGTCTTCGAAGTCATTCCGAAGGAGTTGCAAAGCTTGTCCTACAAAGACCAAGCGTGTTTGTCTCACACGAACTCAAAAAGTCACAAGCGATTGACAGCCATACCATCAAGGCAACAGCAAGCAGCCACCATCTYAGCTTCGTTGTCAAGCAAGACCCGGTTTATATCACAGAACTCTTGGATCTCGTCGTCCGAGATGAGGTTGCCAAGATTTACAAGCTCRGCAAAAAGGTTCCATCCTCGGCCCCCTCTGMTTCAGCACCCAAGAAGATCGTTGATCGACTCTCTGCCTTCAGGGTGAACGTTGCTATGTTTATGGACCAGTATACGATCAGCATACCCTTGCTCCGTTCCCTGACATATACAGTCAATGGAACTGTTGCAAGAGTAGCGATGGCGGCGAACTTTGGCAGGGAGATCATTTTTGATTTTGATATCAAGGAGAACTCSCATGAGATAAGGACAAAGWTGAACMACGTYACAAAACGGATATCTCTGCTACAGATTCCACCGACAAACGGRCAGATCAGGAACCATACTACCGACAGTGAACATTCTGTGACTGTCTTCGCATCTCTCGAGCTGGTAGAACTGGATGCATCAGCAGTGTACAGTTTTCTATCGGCATTGAACCGCCCCGAGGTCTCGAGTGCTGTCACTGAGCTGCAACAGCAAGGCAAAGCCATCCAAGAGCACATCAAGGAAATAACCGGAAGCAATCAGGTCCCTGACATGTGCACCTCATCTCCTGAAACCCCTCAAGCAGAGTCAAAGCTATTGGTTTATGCTATTAACCTGACCTTTGCCGGGCTAAGAGTGTTTGGGAATAGTCCGCTTAGTTCGGAGGTGGAATCGCTAGCACATATAGCATTCAACCTCGACAAGATCCATCTTGGCACGTCCAATCGAGTGGAACAACAAGGGCCACTCCTGGCATATCCCGAGTTTCATGTCAACATTCGCGAAGTTGCTTTCGAGATCCAGAAGGGTAATACCGAAATCATGAGATCGTGTGGAAATCTCGGCTTCGGAGCCCTTATAACTGCCTCATCAAAACGCGGTGATGACGGAAAGGAACAGAGGATGTTCAACGTCAAGAGTGACGCCTTTCATATCAATCTTTCACCTGACACAGTCTCAACAGTTGTCGACGTCCTTGGCTATATGGGTGACAAGATCAAGGATCTTGATACAACAAGAGAGCTGGAATACCTGAGAAAGCTCCGTCAGTCTAAGCCACGCATTGCCATCAATGATCTGGAAATGGAAGAAGAGGAAGATCAGGATATTGTCGACGTATTCCTGTCCTCATTCACGTACACGTTCGAGATCTGCAACATACAACTTGCCTGGCTAGTCAACCATAACCACCCAAGAGAACTCCCAGACCCTGATAAGGAGGACCTTGTCCTGTCATTAGACAAGATTGAGTTCAGCACTCGCACAAGGAACTCAGCCAGACTCACAATTGAAAACCTGCGGCTCCAAATGGTTTCGCCAGAGCAGGAACGGAGGCTACGATCCCCGAACTCTGCTTTGCTGCCGGAGATTATGTTCAACATTGCCTACGTATCCATGTCTGACACCCGGCGGCTGGCCTTCCAAGCTGTGGGCAAGACGCTCGACATTCGACTTACTTCGGGCTTTATATTACCGGCAGCTCATCTTACCAGGTCAATCAGTCTGTCGATAAACAATGTCCAACAGGCTTCGCAAAACTGGAATCCTTCTCCGCCCACTGCAACCCAAGCAGCAAGCTCACCCGAACCCCAAGAGCAGATCCGCAAGAGGAGCATTCTGGGTAGCAAGAGACTTGAGTCACTCCTCGTGGATGCGGATTTTGCTGGAGCCGTCGTACATTTGACAGGCAAGAGAACGCCCAGTGATCTAGTCAGTGCCTCAAGGCTAGGCAAGCTTAGCACGGCTGGGAAGTCGGACCAGTTTGGGCAAGAAGAGTGGGTGAACAGCGTCACTACACTCAGGTCCCCAGGCCTTGCCTTAAAACTCAAATATTGCGATGACGGCAGGGAAGACCCTTCTCTGTTTGCTGAAGTGAAGATCGACGCGTCCAGCAACATATTGTATCCCTCTGTGGTGCCTTTAATCGTGGAAATGAGCAATAACATCAAGTCTGTGGTCAGCGAACGGGGAGATGGTGCCAACCCTCCTAGTCCTCCGCAAGCTCCTCCACCCAAGGCTAAACCAGCTGAAGAGGACGGAATTCTCGGTGCTGATCCCACCGCTGTGCTGGGTCGTGTGAAGCTCAATCTAGGCCTGCGTGTCCGGAAGCAGGAGTTCTCGTTGAGCTGTCAGCCTATCGCTCTAGTGGCGGCCACCGCCAGTTTTGACGATGTTTACTTCACCGCCAACACCGTCCGGTCGGCTGACCAGGGCAACTTCTTTGCAATATCTGGAGCCTTTTCAAACCTCCAGGCTTCTGTCCAGCACGTCTATTCGCGGGAGTCGACCGGCAGCTTCAACGTTGACTCAATAGTCCTGTCGCTGATGAACAGCAAGCATGTAAGCGGCACCAACGGGCTGTCTGCGATTCTCAAGGTCAGCCCGATGGAGGTGTCGATCAACGCAAAGCAACTTCAGGACTTTATGCTTTTCCAAGAGATATGGGTCCCCCGTCAATTTACCGAAACCACGCCGTCATCACCAGTGGCCAAACTGGTCACAGAGACCTCACAGGGTCATCTAGTGCAGCGCTATCAGCAGGTTGCGGCAACTGCTGCTTTCCCTTGGACTGCCACCATCTCTATCACCGCACTGAAGATTTCTGTGGATCTAGGTCAGGCCTTGGGCAAATCTACGTTTTCCATTGACAATTTCTGGATCTCGTCCAAAAAGACGTCAGACTGGGAGCAAAATCTCTGCCTCGGCTTTGACATGATTGGCATGGAAAGTCAAGGCCGGATGAGCGGCTTTGTGGCACTGCGAGACTTCAAGCTACGTACCTCCATCAAGTGGCCTGAAAGAGAACAGGCCTTGAACGAGACACCTCTTGTTCAGGCGTCTGTGGCATTCAGCCAGTTCCGGGTCAAGGCTGCCTTCGACTACCAGGCTTTCCTAGTTGCAGACATCACGTCCATGGAGTTCCTCATGTACAACGTACGGCGCAGCCGACAAGGAATGGGAGACCGTCTTGTTGCTATCTTTGACGGCAWTGCCGTCCAGATCTTTGGAACTACCAGCTCGGCCGCTCAGGGCGTGGCTATGTACCAGGCCTTCCAAAGGCTCATTCAAGAGCGCAAAGCAAACTTTGAGAGCTCCCTCAAGGAAATCGAGCGGTTCATGAGGAGGAAATCAGTCACGGCGCCAGCAGCAGTCATAAAGCGCCTTGATCAGAAATCCAAGCTTGCCTCCGAAGCGGACGATACGCTCACCAAATCACCCATCTCACTGGACACCGACGTCGTGGTAACCCTCAAGGCTCTCAACCTAGGTGTCTTCCCCGGCACCTTTGCCGACAGTCAAGTGTTCAAGGTTGAAGCCCTGAACGCTCAAGCCCGGTTTGCCGCGAGCATCGAGGACCGCAGAATCCACAGCATCCTAGGTCTGACACTAGGCCAGCTGCGCATCGGCCTCGCCGGCGTGCGCGCTACTGGCGGTGCTCCCAAGACGCTGAGCGAGCTCTCGGTTGAGGACGTAGTCCAGAGCGCCACGGGCTCCCGAGGCGGCACCATTCTCAAAGTGCCCCAGGTCGAGGCGGTCATGCAAACATGGCAGCGGCCCGACAGCCGCTCCATCGACTACATCTTCAAGAGCGCGTTCGAAGGCAAGGTCGAAGTGGGCTGGAACTACAGCCGCATCAGCTTCATCCGCGGCATGTGGGCCAACCACTCCAAGACGCTACAGCGCACTTGGGGCAAAGAGTTACCGCCCGTCACGGCCATCCGCGTCACGGGCGTGCCGGAGGGTCCGGGTGAAGACAATACTACTACTGCAACCGCAGTCCAAAAAGACGGAGAGCAGAAGCAGAAAGATCAACGGCAGTCGCCTACCACATCCACGTCCACTTCCGCAGACGCCGGGCCTTCCTCTTTCTCCGCATCCGCATCTGGTTCTCAAGAAAAAGAAAAGGACCACAGCAAACAATCCAACAAAATCACGGCCGAAGTCAAAGTCCCCCAGTCCAAATACGAGTACACGGCGCTCGAGCCGCCCGTGATCGAAACCCCCCAGCTGCGCGACATGGGCGAGGCTACGCCGCCGCTCGAGTGGATCGGCTTGCACCGCGACCGGTTGCCGAACTTGACGCACCAGATTGTTATTGTGTCGTTGTTGGAGCTGGCGGGCGAGGTGGAGGATGCGTATAGTAAGATTTTGGGGTCTACTTGAGATGTGGTGGTTGGGGTTGGAAAGGGAGTTTTGTAGCATCGTGGGTGAGGGGCGTGAAGGGGGAGGATGATATGGGGAGAGGGTGGTGTGAGGGGGGGGGGAAGTATGGAGTGTGGGAAAGGACAAGGAGTTTTGGTTGTCTGGCGGTTTACCATGTTTTCTTACTGAACTTGCATCTAATTTTAATATGCTATTACCTTACATATCTTTTCAGCAAATTTTGCTCTCTTTCAGCCGGCCACAATCTCCTCGGAATATTGTCGTTTGTCTAGGAAGACTTTAACTTGCTTCTGTTCATCACAAAAGATCACAACCTCTATCTCGCTCACTCGACTACATACCTACCAGATAACTTTCTACATACCTCTACAGCCCTTGAAGCTCCCTCTCACGCCCCCTACCTCCTCTCCCACCTACCCCCACGCCCCCGGCCTCATAACCTACACTACTGCACCCAAGACTTCAAGAACTACTATGGTAGGCACCGCAAAAACCAATGCACCCCACAACCGCCACCGGCCCGAAGCACCGTGCTCGTCAATCTTGATTTTGTAGTTTTCCCTTCATCTAATCTGATCTGAGTCTGCAAGGGTAGTTGCCCGGTTACGTAGTAGGCATAAAGGGTGGGGGATGGTGCCTTTTGTTCTTCGGTGTCTGCCTTTCCCCCTCTTCGGTAGATGGCCCATTGGTGGACTTGTCTTCCGTTTTTGTCTTCCGCTCGTTTTGGGTTTGGGTTTGATTTCTAGCTAACCTGGACTAGTGGGGTTCCTAAACAGTTGCCCTATGGTGAGAAGATTCGGAAGTCGGGAGGGTAGAAGCGAGCGAGGCTTGTTCCGAAACAAAAAGCGAAAAGGCTGTTGAATGATGCATACAATGGAGATCTGAGGTAGCTTGCAGGTGGGTGGTTTTTGTGCACGGGATTGTTCCGATATTTGGTTTCGAACCTCAGCACTCCTTTTTCCATATCCTTTAAAGATAGTTGATACGCCCAGGTAGCAAGTGACAAATATTGGTCACAGATTCATGTATGTGACGAGGGGTATAGGAGCAGCAACAAAGCTCGGCGAGGCCTTCAGCTAGAAGAACCATGAACCACCGCGGCTATGTACCGCTAGTAGCAAAAGACAGCTTCGGGTGAGGATTCCGAGACCTTGAAAAAGTAACTTGGCTGGGTTGCCTGGCCAAGCCCACGCATGTGACTCTACAAAAGCCTGATGCGTGAAAAAGAAGTCATGGTTCGGCGTCTATGGATTTGTCAGGAAACGCTTGGTTTGCCTGTTTCGAGGGAGCAGTTGACAAAAGATAGATGACGCTCCATGGACGTTGGAAGGTAGAGTTGGTATGCAGCGTGCGGCTAGGTGACGGCGGACCAATTATATCGTGATTTTTTGAGGCGCCTTTGGTCACTGTTTGGCGAAGGCATTGTGAGGGAGCGAGCAAAGAAAGAAATGGATCTGGCTGCCATGGTTCCAACTTGTCCGTAGCCGCCAGTGGTATCATTTCAAAGAAGCCGGATTCTTTGATGGACTTCACGATCCCGCCATGGCATAGTACGGGTGATATTTGTGACCTCGGCGGTATTTGACTTCTTTGGTAGCAGTCCCCAGTCGTTGGGCGTCAATCAAACGGGACCGTTTATAGGTCGTCGAGGATGTTGAAACGAAACGCCAGGATCGCATACTGGGAAGAGGTCGAATGTCCAGCAGTGGTAGGGAGATATGCATACCACTGTGGCTCGCTGTCGGAAATTTCTCCGTTTCTTGTCACTCTGAGGAACCCAATTGTCGCATACGTGACGCCAGAAAGACAGATGTATGCGTATGAGTTTGAAAGCGTCGAGACTCGACGTTGGAGGGGAGGATGGATTGCAGGAGACATTGCAGTGATTGGTTGGTGATTAGAGTGACAAACAGTGGCTGTTTGTGATTGGTCATCTTGCAAACTCCACAAGGTCCACTCCTATTACCCTTGCTTCCCCACCAATCTTCCCCCGCTTGATGGAGCGGCAGTGGCACTCGAAGCACTGCACCTTCCCTGCACGTTCCTGAACTCCTCTGAGGCGCCATGTCTTGGCACCCGTGCATCTCCTGTTGCCATTCGTCCTGCTTTCCGACTTCGATTCACTCGCTCGAAGGCCTCTTACACTCGCCTCATTATACTGACTGCGGGCCAACTGAAACGCCAACCATGCTTCTGACAATGACGCCGACCGCGCACAACAGACGATGTTGGTCAATGAAATCGTCCACCTGCACTAGCTGAAAGACGAAGCGTTGCGCCGCTCGAGCCTTGACTACCAACCCAACATCGTGGGACGTCATACAAAGATGAATTTCTCCTTGGAGAGCCATATTGCCCAACCGCCAACTACCAAACACCATGTCCTTCAAACGGCGCTTCACTTGCTGACCCCTACTTTCAACTGCGGCTTGATATGGTCTGAATTCCGGGTAAACTAGCGCAACTTGTCGGTACCAGAGGACCGTGGGGCCACGCGGAACAGCCATGGTATTTCCCATTCAGGATATGCTCGACATGTTGCGTGCAAGGGCGGAATGGGTCATTCATCACCAAGGCGGAATTCTCCTCCAAAAGAGCCGGCTCGGGTGAAGCGTGTTCAGGAGGGCATGGTGGGGCTTCTTTGACTCTCCATGTCGTGACCTATTAAGCGCGGCAGAAGCCCATTGTCACTTGTCAGAGTCGAGTGAATGGGAACCGTTGGCAGTGAATGGTATTGTCTTTTCGTCCCGTCCTTGAGGTCTTGCAACTACATAAATCCTGCCCACCTCCCACCGGTTCTCCTGGGAAATMTATTTTTCGCTCCATAACTCGATCACCTCTTYCTCACCAAACAGTCCCCGTTATAYCMGTTRACAGGTCGACACAATGCTCTAYAAGTCTTTAGCTGCTGGCGTTATCGCCTTTGGCTTGCCCACCTTCGCGTCGGCCACCTTGATCTTTACTTCCTCCTACGGTAATGGAGGGGATGGGTTTCTCAGCACGGTCAAGTATACGGACGGAAAGCTTGAGGTCATCAACAATCAAACCAGCATCTGTGGCGTTAACCCGTCATGGTTGGAGTTTGTCGGCGATCACATCTACTGCCTCGATGAGATTTGGACCCCCGGCACTGTGGGCGCCCTCTATGCCTTGAAGGTCACCAGAGATGGCACAAAACTCACGCAGAGCAAGAAGGTGGACACGCTGGCAGGCCCAGTGAGCACCGTCCGCTATGGAAAGGATGGCAAGGGAATGGCTGTTGCCGCCTAGTTAGTCCATCCCTCTCCCCTCCCATCCTTCACCCCATTCTCTGTAAGACCTTCTTATGATGAGCTAACCAAGTCTCCGACATCGCAACTTCGCAGTGCAGGAGCAGGTATTCAGTCATTCGATATCTCGAGTCCCGGCACCCCCACGCTCCTTAACACAACTAACTTCCCATTCAAACCGAAGGATGACGCCCTGGGGAACCAAAAAGTGGCGCGGCCTCATGAGGTTATCCTGGACCCTACCGGCACCTTCATTGCGGTGCCCGATCTTGGCGCGGATCTCATCCGCATCTTCAAGGTAGACCAGAATACCCTCAGCTATGTTGAATCCACACTAGTTCCGACACCCTATCAATCTGGCCCGAGGCACGGTGCTTTCGTCAAGCTCGACTCCGAAACCTACTTCTACGTCGTCACCGAGAACTCGAATCAGATCATTGGGTGGAAGGTTGATTATAAGAACGACGGCCTTGACTTTAGCGAAAAGCTGTTCATCATCCCAACTCACGGCCCCGACACTTCAGTTCCCTATGGTACCCATGCTGCAGAGCTTGTTATCTCGGTAAGCTTGAATTGTGCTCACATTCATACGGTCGATTAACTTTGTACTAACCATTTCACGCAATTCGCGTACCTCATGTACAGCCCGACAGCAAGTTCTTGTTGGTATCGTCACGCAACGAAACAACCTCATGGCTAGACATTCCCAACCCGGAGAACAAGGGGGAACAAATCAAGTCAGACCCCATCATCAACTACGCAATCCAGAAAAATGGCACCCTCAGCCTTCAACAGGTTTTCCCCGCGGGTGGTGTCAACCCGCGCCATTTCTCCCTCAGCAAGGATGGCTCCATCGTCTTGACCGCGTTGCAGGATCACGGCCGTCTGGCGCTCATCAAGCGTGACATCCAAACCGGAAATCTAACGGAGTTCATCGGTGCAGTCCATATCGGTGGAGCGACCAACTTTGCCAAGTTCAAGGAGTAAGTCATCCTTTCATATTTGTTTCCAAAAGAAGAGAGGACAGGAGAGGCAACGAAAATCCAGTCCTATCACTCAGCTGTCCACATACTTCCCAGCGGGGGGTTGATAGTGAGGAAGACAAAAACAGTCCCATCATTGACCAGGATTGCGCCGGAAAAACGGGGACAACCCGGGTCATCACCAGAACCGTTTACTGACGAGATACTTTGCTGTACAGGGATACGAACTGCGCCTAAACTAGGGAGTGAACTGATCTTCCGTTCGAAAAGGGATGACGGTACCGATTTGTTTTCCCACTGGAGATGTGAAGAAAAGAAAGAATGAGAGAAGCATGGCGTTGTGGGAAGGGACACTCTTTGAAGGGAAAGAAAAAGTTTGGTACTTGCGCCAGATAGGTACGCCGCATACATATCGAGCTGGATTTCCCGGTATGCTACCTAGCGTAGGCAAGTAATGAGAATGGGAATGAATTCATAAGGACCAAAGATGTTCAGATTTCATCTGGAGACTGACGTTGAATTTGACCTTGCATGATTTGACCTCAAGGTTTGCAAACATATGTGGGTATAAGTAAGGTCGGGTAGTATACTGTATGCACATGGATGGGTACCTGCATACGGATATGTCATGTCAAATCGATGAACAATGACAATGCCAATGTCAACTTTCAACGGCATTGTTCAGATCGGGTATCGCCTCTCCGCCGCATCAGAATTCTCCGTTCGGTTCTAGGGGTCCACCGCTTCTTCGTGCTTGCCTCCGCTTGCTTGCTTCCCTTTGCTTGCCGGCCTTGCCTTGCCTTACCGAATGTATCGATGAAATGGACTGSATSCAGTCCACGACTCCACGTGCCTTGTGAAGAACCGCTTGAACTCACTACCTACCACTGCAACTCTAGATCAAATCACCGAACGATGAGAGAGAGAGAGAAATGGTAGCGAGCTACGCTAAGCAACCTTCGCCCTTAGAAAGACGCCGATGGGAAAGCTCATCTGACCATTTCCGTCGTATTTGCTAGGAGAATGTTGGACTGCGTTGCTCGAAGCCACAGGCCCCCGACCTTCCTCATTTACGTTTTAAAGCTTGCTCAGCTACTTGATCTCATGACACGGGGTGGTCTCGTTGGGATGCTCTTAAGCGCTTTCCATCTTGCGAGTATACCACCTACATGGTCGGCTTGTTCAGCGAACATTCAAATTGGATGTGTGATAGCAATCAAACTAGACGCCTTGATGAAATTGCAAAGAAAGCTTAACGACGCGTTCCATGTAACTATAACACGTTTATGTTCCATTGGATCGGTCCGTCAACGTGAAAAGGATAGGTAGTATCGCCTTCGCTACCAAACATAACAGTGTTCTTCCCATCTTATAACTTGGCATTGCAGACTACCTGCCGTTCACGTTCACGTACCTATGTGGCCTCATCCGTGACATATTTGCACGAAATATGAAGCTAGTCCCTACGTAGTAACAAATACAATGGGACATATGATTACCACCATTATCATCACGGTATATCAACCCCAGTATCTACCAATTATCACCCGCCAGCACGAGCACCAACCCCGGCAGAAATAGACAAGAAGTGATGATTCCGTACTCGCACTCGCATAGCATCTCCGGTGAAATCGAAGCGCGCGGCGGCGCGCACTGATGCACCGAAGTACATACAGTAGTATCTAGCATGTAGTAGTATGCACGTGGAACGTTGGACGATCGTCGTCGTCCGTCGCCCGGCAAAAGGCCCGCGTAGGTGGGACTGAATGAATGAGAAATGGAGAGAGATTCTCGGACTTTCCTCCAATGAGATGGTGGTTACAGATTTTGAAGTTGTGTTGTGGTGTCCCTACGTCCCGAATGCCCCGAGTGTATTGTACACTGCCATCACTCGGGTATAGTGCCAGTCGAGCTAAGGTAGCATACATGCTGTATGTTTGAAATGGTGGAAAGGCGATTAGCGAGCTCATGCAGTGCAGGTTTTCGATACTGGGCCTTGCAAGGTGGGACATAAAATAAAGGAAGTATCGTGGGGAATGCGGCCAAGTGCGTGACTAGTCGACGTCTCGAAACCACCTGTACGGTCAGGTATAAAAGCCGGCCGGCTTTGTCGAACGACTCTTTGATATCTTCAAGGACTCAGGTTTCGGAACCCGATAGTAAATTCCGCTTCCTTGATAGAATTGACAACCCAGCTTCTCCACATAAACCTAGRTAGTGAAAGACAATGGTTGATCACCACCACTTCCGTCCTCCGTCACCTCAGGCCTGAGAGCGAGAGGAGGGCACGGGAAGTGGTGGAATTTCCGATTTCCGATCCGACTATCGAAGAGCCCCAGTGAGTTCCCATCCACTAGCAAAGATCGCCGCTTGTGCCCCAGATTCTCAAGGCGAGTGCGATTTGGGTCCCTGGCGGGTTTTGTCACGGTGGGTTTAGGCTGTCTTAGTGTTTCGCGCTAGACTTCTAGGCTAATTTCATGGAGCGCCGCTAGAAGAGGAAGGAAGGCAGAAACAGGGGTTGTGAAAAAGGAAAGAGAGCCGGTTGACAGCTTGTCACGACGAAAGGGAAGTTGACAGCAGTGTTGAAAGTTGTGGTTGTTGAGCAACGGTTTTSGAAAGTTAAGTTGTCGYGTGTTCAGAGATGATGCCCCGAAAACTGGAGTATAAAACCACACACCCGTCGTTAATGATGGACGCTTTTGTTAAACTGGGTTGCGGCGACCCAAAGATGCGATTCTTCTGGTTTTATTCCAATGTTGCTGTTCCGTCTTCCTAGTGTTGCAGTAGTACTTGGGAGCGCCACTTTCCCAACCGGCAGTGTGGACTTTGGTGAACTTGACCCCATACACTTATGAATACGTCCAATCCTATAACCAGCGATAAACATCACCTGATGCATTCACCAACGGGCCAGCCACATAGTAGGCACAGTTCAACCAAAGACGGCCAGAATCGGTACTGAAAATATTAGTATCAAAACGCAAGGTGAATAGCATGCCCGAGGCCAGTTTCTGTTTCTGAGCGAGGTCAGCACCGCGGTGGAACTTATCAATTTCCCCAGTCAAGTGCCAAGCGGGTACAGAATGGATATGTACCCGAGCGAACTGTCCGTAGTAACGGCGTGTAGTATCGTTCGGTCTTGGCCCTCTAGGGACGGCGCTGACGCTGCGGTTAACACCGCGGTAGTCGTTTCGTTGCGATCGCTTGCCTGCGTCTCTCAGGAAGCCGACGATGTCCTCGGCTCACGCTCGGCAGAGTATCAACGGGGGGTGAACAACAAGGGAGAACCTGGAATGTCCAAATCCCATCATTTAAATCCGCGTCCGCGTCCTCCAGGACCTCCCTCGGCACTGGCAAGGAGAAGAGGAGCGGTGTTGTCTTCAGCAACCGAAGCGCAGGTTCGCAAACCCCAAAATGTAGGCGTTGGGGGTTTTCCTCTCGGACCGGAGAAAACCAAAAAGTGTTAGCATTGTGATAGCTCAACATGTCTAAACACGCGCCTAGCCTTAGCAAGGCTTAACGTGCTTGGCCTTCCGCAAACCGTTACATAATTCGAGGGTTGTTGAACATGACCATAACGATCAGCCCGGGGCCTAGTGGATATTGTATTGTATCATTGGGGGTAGCGTAAAATACATACTTACCTGTAATAAACATGATCTCGAACAGCGCCAGAGCGCCTATCCCCCGCCGGAGAAGGATGACCGGAGCGGCGACTAACGGCACTTTTCAAAATTCCGTGTTAACTGAGGTTGTTCTGGTCACGGGTACGGGGTACCGGTACAGAGGTATCTCGAGTTCCCCTTCCGACCCCGCTTTCTTTCGGTGCCCGGGCTATCGAGGTCTACCTAGACATGCAGAATTGCGGAGGTATGCAGTGGCTGGCTTATCCGCGACAACATGTGCCGGTTAATATATTTTAGGCGGCAAGCCCCAGCCAGCGAGACGCATGACCCGTGCCTCGCTCGCTGCTCCTGACCCTTTTTTTGACGATCTTGTATCCGTTTTGGACAGGCCTTCTTCGCAAACAGCAAAACATCACGTCCTGATTTGTCCAGTTGCTGCTCGGGATAGATATACATAGCGCGGGCTCTTGTCGTGTCTTGGTCTTGTCTGTAAGCTAGAGTCAAGAGTCGGATGCTTCCAACACTTTACCTATTTTCTTCATCTGGCTTACCGGATGGAGWCGWCTCCATCCTCCCTCAAACACCGGACCTTCCTTGTAGTGGACCCTGATGTAGTTGCTGTCTCGGTCCGAGCCTATTCACTTGTCATCGATCTGTCATCTTGATTGAGCTGAGGTTGCTGAGTTGAAATCGCTGAATGCAATTCAGAAACCGGATATCAGCATCTTCAACCTTTCCGCAGTCGCATGACGAGAGGTAGATTCAAGGGGTTTGTTGCAAGTAATCGGACCGACCGTCTTTGAAGTGTGATTTGGTCCTGTGCTGTGCATGGAGACGTCAAAGATCCAATGTGCCTCCATGGAACTCTGGTAACTGAATTCCGGATTATACCCAGTGGTACTTACTGGTGTACATATAGGAAATGGTCTGTTAATACCCTTGGCGACCAATCCGTCAGCAATAGCAATGCTCAACTGGTGATAGGCTGTCGAGCTATAGACCAAATGAGGTGTACGACGGGTTGATGTGCCCTTCCAGAGTATCGCATATCTCGAATTAGTCCCAGAGCTTCCAAGGTACGTAGGTATGTACCTAGATACTGCGTAGGAAGAGGGGTCCCCGTTTTGCTGTCGGTAACATCCAATATCTGTCAATCTTCGGCTACCCCGAAATAGGACTGGCTTGGCGAGCCCTGCGTTCTGTTCATGGGACAAAGCTCCAACCAGAAAGGAACGTCAAGGCTCTTGATGTCTGATGAAGAACGGTTCTTCAATCCATGGTGATTGCGGTGGCAAAGAAGCTCTGACATGTCCCAACACATGACAACACATGACCTCTGTTCCGTTCGAACGAGCAATGAAGGTGGGCGCGGAAGAGGACAGTATGGAGACGAGGCCAAGCGAGCTGATATCTGTGTCCAAGCTCGGAGATATCGACCGGTCTTGGGTGGCCGTTGATGGCAGGTCAGTCAGCCTCTAGGAGGATGGGTGCTGGAAGGCTTGTCCTGGCTGCCCGGATACGGACAAGACGGATCACCGGAGCCAAGGGTGGAGTTATGCCATGTATCACGCACGTATGTACACTTGTCGACGCCCAGAAGCTTGTTGAAACATGGGGCAGCAAGTTCTGGAAGGAGTGGAAGCTCGGAAGGGTAGGTGTGGTGTTCTGGGTGAGACACGCACCCGGCAAGATTGGAGATGCTGGCCTGGTGGGAAGATTTGACAGGAGCAACGCCTTCGGTTGGCGAGTTTATGCTAAATTGCGACGCGCAGGGTTCAGGCAAGCCTTATGGGCTTCCATGTGGTTTCAAATGGCGACCTCGAGAAGTGGGCATGAACGCATGTGGTTGAGGTGGTGTGCCCGTGAGAGCGTGTGCACCCCTATCTGGGTCATTACGTGTTGTCGTCTTTGTCGGAATTTGGTACGCAGCTCTACCGTGGCCCATTAGGACAACCTTCATGACAGTGGGGGCTCATGGCAGATACTGCCTCGGAACGCTTTTGGTGATCGTTTGGCGGCGCAGAGAAGGGGACATGAAGGACGAATCGAGAAGCGTGCATACAATAGTAATACCCAGACAGCCAGGTGCTAGCGTGTAGGTGTGTATGTACCGAGAACCGTAGGAGGGGAGAGATGGTATCTTGATCCAAGATACATACGAGTATCATCAAACCTCGTTTGCATGGCCCGGATCACCCTCATATCGCCAGGAGTGCGAGCTGCGTGATGCACAATGCTGGCCGCGACTGAAGCAGTCTCCAAGATGTAAGGAAAGACTATAATGCAAGTAGAGGTAGCATGAAGATGCCTACGTATTGAGGGTGTGATGTGGTGACTGTGGTTGGGGACAATGACGGATGGACTCGAGTTGGATGTAATCGACAAGAGGACGTTCGAATTGTCAGTTGGAGTTTGGAGTTCCGTCCCTTTGGCAGCTTGCTAGTGGGTCTCTCCCCGCATCGCAGCTGTCCAGACACCTTGTAACGTGTAGCATACCGTTGTTTTAACCCTGCAGCGAGCCAGCGACCAGTTGTGCCTGCCGTTCTTTCGTCTGATTCCCCCAAGCACGTGCGGCCGTGCCGCCTTCATGTGCTGGGAAGGAGCCTGGGGGTTCGTCTGCTGGAGTTCCGGGGTGCGAAATGGTCACTGTGACTGCCCGGCTGCAACTGCACTGTTTACATAGCACGACTCAGGCCCTGGCGCTCACGGACGTCCCGTTCCGTTGTCCACAACCTTCTGACTTTCTCCACACGGTTCTCCGCAAATTTTTGAGACTCCACCCAATGTTACCTCGTCCTGACCTTCCACGCTTCCATTCTTCTCTCGACATTTTTGTTGCTTCGGCTCGCAATTGATGCTGTTGTTGGCCTCAAGAACTGCCGTATAGCAGATGGCTTCGGTCATCAGTCAGATGGAGTAGAATACCTGACGTATGACTACAGAATCATCATTTCATTAATATCCACTTGGGATTGAAAAGTGGATGGAAATTTGGGATGACGCGAATTCGGGTCGTCCAAGTCGGGTCGATCCGGTCTCGGATGTCTGTAATACGGTAACTATACAAAACCTCACGCCAACCTCACGACGTCCCGTCCTCCAGCTCGCAACCAAGCATTTTGAACAGAGGCAAGCCGGACTGACACAACCAAAGCACAGCACCCGTGCACATACAACGGCTGGCTAGCCACAAGACCACGACTAGCTGAATGATCTCGCAAAGAAGGTTGAACACCAAAATCCGGCGTTTGTGTCTGCTTTGGAGCGCGGAAACGCCCTCCTCTTGGAGAGGCACAGCCGAGCGAGTGCTTGCCTGGGCGTATTCCATACAACTGTTCAGTTCTATTRTGTACCGTACACTGTAATACGCAGTACCGTACTATTTGCAAGCTCCGAGTTCATCCCGTCGCCAACCTGAACTGACTCCAGTACTCCAGTCCTCCCCCGCCCTTCCCCCTCCACCTTCCTCCGCACCATCAGCCCGTCTCCACCTCCTTACCTCCACCCTCCGATTCCCCCAGAGACACTGACGGGAGGCACGATCCAATCCATCGCGACCTCCAAGCTTCAATCTCAACTTCACCTTCATCTCTCATCCCAATACTGGAATTGGCCGTTCATCCCAACCTGATCCAGCCTCAACCTCAGTACGTGAGAGTGTTGGTCAGGTGTATACACAGTAACACAGATTCGTCGTCTCTCATTCCATCCTCCGGCTTCTACTCCTTGGTTCCTCTACTCCCCTACCTCCTCTGCCTACCTGCTCGCCTCCTCCACCTCACCGTACAATTTCCGTCCTTCCTCGCAGCACATAGTACCTACCGGGGCTTCAAGGCTCTCAGGGGTTGCGGTTGGTGGTAACCAATTCCGCGCTACACTAGGCCAGTAAAGSCTCAGGCTSAKACGGGKTCRTCTAGGRCCGKTCAAGGGGYCCCATCTTTCTCTGCCTATAGGGTGCTRAGTTGAGAGGCACCCAAGAGAAGCTCAGTCTCGTCACCAAGTAGGTCCGCGGGTACCTCGACTTGGTTATGGTAGGCTGGACTGCTGGCTTACCATTCATATCTGCAAGCGAAGCTCGTCCCGTATGACGAGATATGAATCCGACCTCTCCCACGGCTTTGGATCACTCCTTTCTTCTTCACCCTTCCCCCCACCCTCCTTACATCCGCACCAACCCTGCTGCGACCCCTTGAGAGCACCTCTCTCCGCATCCTACCAAAGGAACATATACCGACTATCAGACACGAGACGGCCCGCTTATACACGGCGGTCCTCACTTTCGGTAATCGAAACACACGGTGGATATCTGAGGGACTCCGGTCTTACAGACAGTCGCGTCTTAACCTGTCGCCAACAACAAAACAGTTCAACAAGTTCTGGTTCATGCTGAGGTGGTCTTGACTCGGGCTGGTTGAGGTGTGTTGGGCAAAGGGTCGACATTACATCACTGTCTTCTGTCCACTTCGGTCGACCACCAAGCAGACTCTGACCGCTTGAATACGACATGTCGCCGTCTTCCAACAGCGACTCTCCCGCTTCGGTAGTGGGCAGCATGACCATGGCCGCCCAGGCCGTTCCTAACGCTGTAAGGCAATACCCTCTGCCGAATCGAGACTTCACAATCGAAATACCCTCGCCCCAACTTGCACCCACTGCCAATGGGGTCAACACCACCAAGTCACCCTCCACTCTCAAGTCTGCCCGTGCTCCCAACTTCAGCCGGGAAGGCATTCTTGGATCGGCCCAGAAAGCCCGAAACCTCTCGCAGTCGTCCGAAAACCGGCCTGACAATGTCAATATTTCTAATGGTTATCAAAAGGCTCCTAGCGAGGAGAGCACCAATCCGCTGAAAAGAAGAAATACGGATGCTGGTGTCGACTACCCCAGAAGAAGGGCAACCATTGCGGTATGTTTGGGCTCTGGAGCAGTGGGAGAATCTGGCGCGGTGAATTGACACGCTGACATTTCGTTGAATAGTGCGAGGTATGCCGCTCGAGAAAGTCGCGATGTGACGGCACAAAACCAAAATGCAAGCTGTGCACAGAGTTGGGCGCCGAGTGCATATATCGCGAGCCTGGTATCAAGCTGGATGCCGGCGACAAGCTCATCCTCGAACGCCTCAACAGGATAGAAAGTCTGCTGCAGATAAACATGGGCTTAACCGGTCATACCAATGGCCTTGGACTATCCCATAACTCCCCGGGGATGAGCAACGGGACAGGATTGAGTGGTGACAACCTGATGATGCAAAATCCCGACGCCGCCGGCTTTGTGTCGGTGATCCCCAGCGGAGGCTTGGGCACATGGTCTGCCACCGCTACCAACAACTTATCGACGATGCCCAAGGTCCACACAAATGCCGCCCTCCATTTGTTGCAATGGCCCATGATTCGAGATCTTGTCTCACGACCTTACGACCCACAAATTCTCCTCCAACTCGAAATGGCCAGGGAGCCACTACACTCGCTCACAAAGACCCCCTGTGTGGACCTCTCCAACACCACCGCCTACATCGAAGCCTATTTTGATCGTGTCAACGTTTGGTACGCCTGTGTCAACCCTTACACATGGAGAAGCCACTACCGGATTGCTCTCTCGAACGGTTTCAGGGAGGGACCAGAAAGTTGTATTGTGCTTCTCGTCTTGGCTCTCGGTCAGGCAAGTTTAAGGGGGAGCATATCCAGGATCGTGCCACACGAGGATCCCCCGGGCCTCCAATATTTCACGGCCGCATGGGCCTTGCTACCGGGCATGATGACCTCCAACAGCGTTCTCGCCGCGCAATGCCACCTTTTAGCCGCCGCATACCTATTCTACCTCGTCCGACCTTTGGAAGCATGGAACCTTCTCTGCACAACAAGTACCAAGTTGCAGCTCCTCCTCATGACGCCGAACCGGGTGCCTGTCGACCAAAGGGAACTGAGTGAGAGAATCTACTGGAATGCTTTGCTGTTCGAGAGTGACCTCCTCGCTGAGCTGGACCTTCCGCATTCTGGTGTTGTTGCGTTTGAAGAAAATGTCGGTCTGCCATGTGGCTTTGAGGGGGATGAGCAAGAGGCAGTTGGTCGCGATGATTTGTGGTATTTCCTCGCCGAGATAGCACTTCGGCGACTACTCAACCGCGTCAGCCAGCTCATTTACTCCAAGGACTCCCTGGCCTCTACAACGAGTCTCGAACCCATCGTGACCGAGTTGGATTTCCAATTAACGCAGTGGTACGAGAGCCTGCCTCTACCACTGCAATTCCCTTTTACTCGGACAATGCTCCCAGATCCTGTCCAGACGGTGTTGCGGTTGCGCTTCTTTGCTTGCCGGACTATTATTTACCGGCCATACATTCTCGCGGTTCTCGACAATGAGCAGGCAATACTGGACCCCTCAGTGCGTGACGCGTGCACAAAGTGTCTGGAGGCTTCAATCAGACAATTGGAGCATATCAGTGCGCAGTAAGTCTTTTCCCCTTAATGTTCCGGTTTTTCATTGGCTATCTTTTCCTTTTTTTCCGTCTCAATCTAACAAAAGGCCGCAGTCACGCCGGACACATGCCGTACCTTTGGCAAGGGGCACTCTCGATTGTATCGCAGACACTTCTGATTATGGGTGCCACCATGTCACCGTCACTTAACAGTATTCTGGTGAGCTTGGTCTCACACCGCGACGTTATCGACCAGATCATCAACGATGTCGTCATGGAAATCGAGCGTTATTCCGTACTCTCACCCAGTCTGAGCCTATCGGCGGAGATTGTCAAGGAGGCGGAGGTTAGGCGACGAACGTTCCTGAGTGGTTGAGAAACCACTTTTACTACACCCGATGCCATAGACACGAAAGGTCGAACAATCCCATCAAAACCGCCACATCCAAACCTTCCAGTCACCTAAAAGTCAAACCAACAGCAGCTGAACCTAGGATATTCTGTCATGGCACGAAACAAGCTACAGGTGCATCTGGTCCTCCACGGATGCAACGCCGGTACAAGATCTATTTTTTCACGTCTGGAACGGTCGACGTCCAAGCCGATGGCTGCATTGACTATCAAGTCTATTCCTGCGACCGAAACAGCCATTCGCTTGATCTGTCCCGCCTCCGGAAGGACGCTCACCGAATGATCAGAAGATCATACCAACGTCCATGTTGATCGACCAGCCTTACCTGACAAACTATGGCCCTGACTTTGGGCACGCCGGTTTTTGCGAGCATTTGACCTACTGGTATCTCTTTACACTCCTGTTGTAGCTGGCTACACAATGGTACCTTGATTGGAAACCCCAACCAGCGGCCGGCCGAAAATCCCATTATTTTGTTCTTCACGACTTTGCACAGGCCGATCACCCTTTGCCTCTTCCCAGAAACGTCGATGACCAGCAACGGAGCGCCAAGCAGAACACCCCGCAACAAAGTCTGTGGAAGCCGGAGCATACGGCCTGGGGTAACACACCTTGAATGCAGAAGAATCTGGACAGTGCCCGATTTGCCTGTGGTTGATCACGGGCTGGGTGTTGGATGGCACATTGATGCGGATGCGACGGGCCGAAAATCCGAAAACACCCCACCTCTTCGACCCTTGCTTTTTATTGATGTTCCTCCAATGTTCCATTATCCTTCTACCCCTCTCTCCTCCTGTTTCAGACAGCGACCGTTTGTGGGAACGTATATTCCATTTCATCGAATATTGGTCTTGAGGCGGTTCCCTGATGGGCGGGCCGGAAGAAGCGACAAGAAGGGGGCGACTTTCGCATATCATCATTACTTACAAATCCTCTTTTACCTACCAACCACATCAGTACCAAAGTGGTACGCTTGCAGACGGGCTTCTGCGCATGCATGAAGGAAACTTGGGAGTGATGATCATTTTCAGCCCTTCTGTTCTCGACGCTCGGTGGACGAACAACTATCTGCGACGATTTACGGCATTTATTCGACCTCCCGGTTGAAGCTTTCGTGGTTACAGAAGCCTTTTAAGGCTTTCAGCGTCATGAACGAATATGAGATGAAAGGCAAAAGTTTACTCCGTCATGTCGCTGTTTTGGAAGCACTTTGTGCTTATGGCTGGCTTTTGGTTGGATGGCATCGGGAAACGAGACAAACACATACAATTTACATAAGGACGTTGAATCTGTACCATAGTCTGCTTCTCTGTTTATTTCTTTCTCTTCGTTGGGATGATTGGCTATCTCCCCCCTTTTCTTCTCTGTTGATTTACAAATAGGATACCTCATACACCTCACAATACCCAATCCTTTACCAGTTGTTTTTACAAACTCTTCAAGTCTTGACCAAAACCTTAGAGTGTTGCCACAGACACTTGAACGGTATGAGACTTACATAGGCGCGTTGTCCTCTTCCCATTCTTTCCTCGCCTCCTTCCATGGTCCCTCTACCTTTCGCGTCCGAACGAGGTAAGGAGGGAACGGAAGGGAAGAAGAGACAAGATGATCGGGGCAAGTAAGTTACATAAACTCCAGTCCCCTTCTTAAACGTAAGTTCCGACAAAATCAAGTGGTAGGTGATGAGAGATGCATGATTTCTAAAAACAAGAGTAAAGCGGGTAGGCTGAAGCTACGGACGGGGCGAGGGGGCTACTCACTTATCACTATATATATCTCTATGTTACCTATCGCTCAGAAAAAGAAGGGTAAACCAGCGAAGATGGGAGTGTCCTTGTTGAACACATGGAGGTGCTGAATGGGTTTACGACTACCTCTGTCCCAATCGCTTTCAAATGTCATCTGTATGTGTTCAACCGCAGGCCTAAATCTACCCAAAAGTGCACATGCCAACTATTGCATTTGGTTGACAGTCATTCGGCGACGAACGGTTCTGCTCGGGTTCAGGACCCGAGATTTCGGTTTCCAAAGTGTACGTTTGAGGAGTGGTTCTCGCCCTTTTGTTTGTCGAGTGTCCATCAGACCGTTACCCTCCACTCTTTCTCTACCTTCTACAGTAATCGGTTCCCCGTGTCATGTCCCTTGAAGAAAAGATAGAAGATATTACTTCCATCCAAACGCCAACGTCCATTTCTTCAGGGAAGGTGCCTTACTCTGTCTCTCTCGAAGACCTCGTTTTCCTTACCATCCACGATATGGAGGCTCGGTCGGGGGTGATGTATAGGACGTTTCAGAGCATGAGGGAATATGTGTGGTTGCACGGCGCTTCCGCTTTGCTTGACTGGATGTATGTATGTCTTGAAAAATGCCGTAGTATGTGCAGTGGTATGTATTTCTCCTGCGCCGCTGCAGTTTGACCTCTTTCGTTTCTCTCCCCGTTTTGGGGCTCTGCTCTGCCTTTGTTTGCCTTGCCCGTTGTTGGCGTTGCTCGGATATGGGACCGAGACCATCTTGAGGATCATGGATTTACCTTTTAAGTCTTAAAACGCCATTCATAACGATAGTCGTCCCGTGAGTGCAGCGTTGATGGGGGTGGGGGGAGAGGGAAGCGAAGAGGAGGAAACATGAGGTGACAGCCAACGCTTATGCAGGTACGTACGTCGGGCTTTCAAAACTCGGGAAAGAGGCAGTCGTCGCCTCATCGGTAATTTGTGGGTTTGGTAACACGTCGTCCCGGCCTTCACCTTGACCCACGTTTATGTAGATACGGTGCGGGTTTGCAATCTCGACGTCGGTCGGCCTGAGGCCACTGCAGGCCCCTGGGGTCCTGTGAGCTCCGCGATCACGGCGTCTCGTGGTTCCGTCCATGCGCCCGTAGGATGTTGAGGTTGTCGAGTGAGAAGGGGAGCTCCGCAGCTTGCGGAGCGGGCGTCGGAGTCACATCGATGCCCCTGGGGACGGGAGTGCGGGGATGGAGATCGGTGGGGGTGACTCGTTTGTCCCGCACCCGCATCGGCAAAGACAACTGCGCTGCCGTGCAGCGTTCCACAGCCGACCACTACCGGAAAGCTCGGACCCTCCGTGACGGGGGACTTCCCTGTTTGTTGTTTGTGACGGCGCTTGCGAAATGCTCGCTCAAACCAACCAAAGCAGCACACCACTGCACGCACGCACGGCGGCACACACACGGCACTATGGGATGAGGAGGCTATCACGGTCTGACTGGACTCCCGTCTCACCACCACGTCGGACCAGAATTTGATCTCGATGCCGATAGCATTCGAATCATGGCAATCCACAGGTACCAGAAACCTCCCTCTTTATACCCAAGTGAATGATCTCACGTGGAAAATCACATGTACCGGTCGTTGGGACGCAATGATAACCGGATCTTACCTTCTTCTGGACTGAATCAGGCATCGGGCGTGCATTGATTGTCAGCTGCTGGGCTGCGAGCGAGGGGTTGCAAGGGGTAGTATCGGCGAGGAGGAGATGTGGTGGCGCCGACGGGAACGGTGATGATGGTGAGACGATTTGGTTTTTACCTCGTTTCTTTCTTTCTAGTGGCCCATTTTGAATCTCAAGGTAAAATCTTGATGGCTGGGTGGGTGCGGATGTTCGTATCGGGATTCTTGTTTTCTCGACATTCCAGTTTTTGTTCACGGCTTTGCAGCAGGTAGGGTGTCAAGTAGGCCGTTCCCCGCCAAACACAAGAGGACACTGCAACAGAAGAAAAGTGGAAGGAAACAACGACGGAGAAGATCAAACGAGATTGGGAGGGAAAGAACCTCCAGGCTGCCGGGGTCTCACACTTTCCATCTCACTTGCATCGCATCGCATGGCATCGTCGCTTCCCGGCGACAGGTTTTTCTCCCCCTTCCACTGCAGTTCGCGCTCCCCCTCTCGCTCATGTCTGTCTCTGTCTCCTGACTGGACTCCCGGTCATGAACAGTCAATCAGGGAGTTGCATTCCAGTATCGGATATCTTTTTAAAGACTATCCTATCCACTTGGACTGCTGACTCTTCTGCTGCTACTGTCCAGGCTGCCAGTCATCACACACTCATCACGGCAGCAACAGCAACCTCGTCGACGAGGATTCAACGCCAGACTTGGAACAGAGCAGGATCCTGGAAGTTTCCGAGCCTTTCTGCTGAACCTATGCTTCCCTCATCGTCCTCGCTGAACACGTATGTACATGCTCCCGGAATCTTTTGTCGTCGTCTTACTCTGCTCCCAACCTTCCACTTGTTACCCAATCCCGTTTCTTATTCATTCTCGCGAGAAACCCTTGGTCGGGTTTGAGAGGTCGTGAGGTTCTCCGGTGCCCAAAAAGCACTCAGTCCTCGTTGTCTTCGTCCCCTCGTCCTGTCACCTCAAGTCGGGTCCTCCCCCTGTCACTGACTCTGCTGGTTCCCGTTGCCAGTGTGCCCCCTGTCGTTTGTGTACATATGTGCACATGCTGCGTACTCGGAACGGTCGGTATCTGGGCTGACCACAAGGACTGGGGTGGTTTTCGATCCTCCAGCGCGAGGGGCAATTCTCGTTAGGTTATCATCAGGCCTCAATTCCATCCGTTGCTTTGGTCAAGGCCTGTCTGGCCCACAACGAAGCCGCACAAGTGCTCACTCGATTCGCTCCCTTGGACTAGACGTGCATGCGACTACACCCATGCTGCAACCAGACTGCAACAAGCCTGCATTGGAGACGACTTAGACGAGCCCAATCGCACTTGGTCGAGCCAGAAACCCATTCACGCCATTGACATCCATTCTTCTTCCTACCCAACCACGCTCAACCATCTGGCCATCGTCTATCCTCCCGTCGAATTGCCGCTACTGCCAGACCTCCCTCTCAGGCCTTACCTCTTACACAGTACTACTCTCTAGTCCATATCGGCGAATGCTGCCTTCCTGAGGCTGATGCAGGGACGAATGGACCGAAGGGAGCGGATGGAGTCTTTCCATCACGTTCATGCCCGCCCCAGCATGTCTATGCCTAAGCACATGCCCATGTCCATGCCACCGGGCACCCCAAGGCGCGAAAGACGCACCAGGGACCAAGAAACGCCAGAAGAAGAGGAAGACTCTTCGCCCTTTCCTGATGTTGATTGGCCACCCGAAGACGATCTATCTTCTGCTCCGTCGCCTCGTGAGAGACGCCAGGACTCAGACGACTTCTCCGAGCATACAAGACCTTATCCTCGCCGTACAAGAGCCCCAAGCGTCGAGGAGACATCGACCACTGCGCGCTCTTCGTCATCTTTCATCGACATAGGTCGCCCTATACGGCCCCGAGTATCCCATAGTGCTGGCATGCACCTTCGTGACGACACTCTTCCTCCAGAAGCAAGACTCCGCCGGCCATCCGTTCTCTACGACGAAGACGCAGAAGAGATCTTTGTACCCCGTTCTACCATGGACAACAGATCGCGGCCGGCGAGCCGTGCCTATGATTCTCGCTCACGGTCCAGAAGTCGCTACGACGCACCGCGCAATAGAAGCCCGTCAACAAATCGTCAGCGTTCTATGCCAGACTCAAGATGGTCTCCAAGGTCGTCATCTGATAGAGAAACTCAGCTCACCGACCACTCTGGTGATGAAAAGCTCGTTCGCTATGGCATCCCTCATGCGCCGCCTGCTCCGCCCTCAGTTCATGAGCGTCCGAGCCGCAGGCTACCTGCCCCCGATGTAGGAGACCCAAGGCCCTCAGGATATGCGCCCTCAGGGCGACCCCGTTCACCGTCCCGCGTTCGTGCGCAGTCGAGATCTCGCGCACAATCTAGACCTCGTGAACAGTCCAGACCTGCTTCACCTTCTCGCCGCCGCTCACCCTCAAGGCATGGCTCGCCATCTCGGGCTCAATCTCGGTCCAGGCCGTCTTCTCCATCACGGGGTGCTTCACGGGCTCCTTCACGGGCTCCTTCCATGAGGCGGGCACTTGTTAGAACCTCAGGAGCCCCCGACCACCAAGCTTTGGATGATGAAGAATCCGATGCGGAATATGTCTATGAACACGACATTTCGGATGACCTACGGTCTCGTCCTAGGCCTCAGAGGTGAGATTTCATTGCCTATTGAGAGTACAAGCCTATTGAGAGTGCCATTAACTAACAAGTTTGCCAGGCCGTCAAGGCAAGACTATGAGTCCGACGGGTTTTTCCCCGACCCTTCATCTTCGAGGAATCAATATTACGCCGGTGAAGCATATCCCAATCCGGGACTCAGGCGCGCTAATACTTATGATGACGTTCCGAGAGGCCCGTCCAAATCATACGCTCGAGAGAGCTTTAGTAAAGCGTTAGTTTCAGTTTTAGACCTTTCCTTCTTTTCGATAACTACAGTTTCTAACTTGCTTCACAGTGGTTCCTGCAAACAATGCGGTAGTCAATCAGGAGAAATAGCTCACAAGCTGCCGGACTGCGATCATCGTTGGTGCAGTCTGTGCCTCGAACAAGGCTTCTTATCATTCATTGAGGACCCTGCGGGGAAGCTTCCAATGTGCTGCAAGCATTATATCTCGCCTCAGCTCGTGGACGATCTGTTTGGTCCCGCCTTCAAGAGGGACTGGGACAGAAAGTTTGTCCATTCATCAATCTTCGTGGGTGCGCGTCCCCGTAGCTTGGTCTGTCCGGACCCGAAGTGCGGTGCACCTATCGGAGACCAGGATATACACCTTGACCGAGATGGAAGGGAGTTTGGTGAATGTCGCTACTGCCGTACAGAGGTTTGTGTTGGCTGCAGTGGGCGGTGGCACAAATCACTTCAGTGCCCACCAGATGCCATGCCTCATTGCAGTCGATGCAGAAAAGAGCTCCTGCCTGGAGAACCCGGTCGCAACTATACCACTTGGTAAGATGGCGGCCTTCTACTATGACTGGACAGCTGAATCGCTAATCTTCACAAATAGCCAATGTAATACACGTTGCTGCACGGTCTGTGGCGTACGATGGAAAAAATGCGACTGCCCTTTCTTCAATATCGAAGGAAACGAACCGCTTGATACACTGTTAACAGCTGACCCTCGATCGAATCCGTTTACCCATGGGATGCAGCTGGAGTCTGACCCACCGTCTCCGCGGACGTACCGTTCAAATGGCGGGCATCCACGGCCAGTGGTTGCGGTGCACAGTCGACCCCAAAGCTACGAGGAAAGACCGGTGATGGATCGTCTGCGAGAAAAACGTAGCGATGATCCCCTCAGCCGTAGGTTCCATGTTCCCGGGGAATTCGAAGAGTTTGACGAGCGAGAAGTGGACGACGACTATCGCAGAGGAAGGGATGACAGAGATCGTCCTCTGAAGCCCGTTAACTATGTACGTCGACCTGAAACGGCCGTGCCGCCGCCTCTAGTTCACCGACATACGGCGCCGCCGCCTGCCCACTCGGCGTTTGAAAGACCAACACCTAACGACTGGACGGGCGCTATCATTCCACATCCCTCTGACAGACGGCGTTCCCCTTCACCGGAAAGGTTGCGACCTCGGATGTCACGCCATGCATCACTCGAAAAGGAGAGGCTCCGGGCTCCGTCACTTCCTAGGCACGCATACCCATCCGATAGGTGGGCAGATGTATCTCCCGAGTTTGGACGTCAGTCTCGACCCCGATCATTGGAGAGGCAGCGAACTTCATCACGACACCGAGGTGCTTCTCCCGACATGCGCCATGCCCCTTCGTTTGAGAGAGATCCGGTCCGCTCAGCCAGTAAGCGTAGAACGATCACACCCTCGCTCGAAAAGCGGAAGCTTGCAAGCAGATTTGATGCAGACACTAGACAAGGCCCCGGCTACTCTACCATGGCGGCTCCTCCTATGATGGCTGCACCACCCCCTTCTCACGCTGCTACTGCCCCTATCATGTCTCGCTTTCCCGTCAGCGCGGCTCCACCACCACCACCCCTTGGGATGAAGAGACACCTGACAGAAGTAGATGACTTCTATACAACAAGTAGGAGCACTAGATCGTCGGACCGCGACAGGATGCCAATGCCTGCAAGACACCACTCCTACCACGAATCACCACAGCAACCTCGGTATCCCGCGTATTACGAAGGCGGAATTCCGGCACGTACTCCAAGCGGGAGACGCCGATCCGGCCAGGCGACGAAAGAGCACGTCAAAGACGACCTCCCGCCATCGGTCCTTGCTGGGCTAGGGGGTCCCAGCAAAGGTATGGAAAGAGTGCAGGAATGGAACAAGTATGTTGAGCCTGGCCTTCCGTTGATTGAGGGTAATTTACAGTTAAGTGTGTGATGCTGAATAGTTGCAGGGATGCCGGAGAGCGGATTAGGCACGTCAGGGCTCCTTATTCAGGACGGGATCGCGAAGTCCGCGACAGGGATTGGGAGTAGGATGCAGTGATGGTTATCTTATCTTTACTTCACGACGTTATGAGATGACATTTTTGGGCATTGGATATAAAACGATTTTCTACAACACGAAACGAGCAGTCGGTTTACGAGGCGAAAAACTTGACGAGAAACAATTGGGTATCTTACTTTTGGGTTCATGAAGGATAACGTTCGTACATGGTTTGAATTCATCTGGTTCTTATGTCTTAAACAGTGTTCATGTGTATGAGAACAGAATATTTGGGGACGAAGTGACGATGAGCATGACCGGCCAGGAATTTAAAGTGAGCTTTTCATCGATCATGTACTGGAGGTCGATCCTGTAAGCCGGTGTGCGCAAAATCTACGGTATCATGACTACAGTAAGTACTTGAAGGAACGAGTGTGTACAGTTTGTGGCGCTGCGGTGTACTCTTGCGAGGAGCACGACAACGAGAGAGAAGATCTTGGCGATTTGCTTCCACAGCAAGCCAGAATATGAAGGAGACGCGGAGACTGAGTGAGACTAGAAGCCGAGGAGCGGGATTCATTGAACTTGAACTTGGGCCGGGATTAGAACTAGGTAAGTGCTCATGAACCCACAGCAGCCTGCAGTGCTTGACGGACTCAAAAGAAGCCAGCCGGGACTAGAAGTACAGTCCCCGGGTTTCTGTTAGAAGGGCCCGGGATAGTAGAGCGTTTGATTTTACCATACTTAAGCACGAGGGTCACTAACAGATGGTCTGCTGCGGTACAACTAGTTCAGAGCCGGTCGCGACCTAGTAAAATGAGGGAGGAGCGAGGAGGCTGAAGACGAAGCAAGGAGGGTTCAGTTGAAGGAAGGAACACTGCACTGCAACTTGAGACTCACTCGCTCAGCTTGTGAAAGAGCAACCGAGTGCTTAGCTGGGTTAAGTACCCTGTGAGAAACTAACAGTTGTGGGGCGGTTGCTAAGCGGTTAGGAAGGCACAACCGTTGCAGGGGAAGAACAGTTGCTCCACCGTTGATAGCTCACAACGGTTTTTGAGAGAAAAACCATAAGGTCTCTTCTCATACAAGCTGCGGCCCTGGGCTAGTGGAATTGGCGTGCAGTAGTCTGCAGTGGTGGTGAGAAGAGGAAGTCGCGATGCTCTCACGGCAAGAGCTGGGCGGGAGCTGGGCGGTCGGTCAGATTCACCGGCGGGTGGCAGTTGCAAGTGAGTGCGTGCCACCAGCAAGACTAAGGAAGTACAAGGCAATAGTATGCTACTGCGGAATGAAGAGTGCCTGTGTGCAGTGAACTACTAAGTTGAAATGACCGAACGGAGTTGCCGACCGGTTGGTAAGGTCAACTCTCCGGCTGCGTTCCATGCTGCCGCCGCCGGCCATGCAAAAACTTAGCAGGGCACTCACTGCAGCTTGCAGTGTGAAAGAGTAACCCAGCGGGAGTGAGCCACCAACTGTCAGGTGCAGTGAACTGAACTGAGTGAACTGCGAACTGAACTTGAACTTGCCTAACAGAACCTGACCGCAAACTGAAAGATAGAAAAAAACAACAACAACAACAACAACAACAACAACAACAACAACAACAACAACAACAACAACAACAACAACAACAACAACAACACGCACGCACGCACGCAGTAGATTCCCTTGCTTTGATTTCAAGTTAAGAGTAGTAAGCAACTGAGCCTGCCTATGGTACTTAGATAGAGCGAGCTGAGTACCAACACTACCCGCACCCAGCACCGCAAATCTACACTCACCCACCCCCTTCCGTCCCAGACACTGACCAATAACTTTCCATCAACACTCGATCGCGTCTTGAAACTTAGCAAGCGGGGAGGAAGGTTGCTTATACAATCCTCGTAAACGTACTTCTTTAGTTACACACAGTCAACAAAGCTCTTGAGGGTCAGGTTGCTGGGTGATGATTGCTTTGCAGTGCTGTTTCTGTTGCAGGTGACCTAAGTACTCAAGAGACGAATGGCGAACCCAGGCCTTCAATCTCACTCAAGACTCAGCTCATCATGTGAGTGCGTTGGATTCAGCAGAACAGGCGGAACATCTATATGCTAGAATCTCTGGCCGGGCTTCAGTGAAGTTCTTCAAGTTCAAATCAGAAACTCAACTTATGACGATTGTCTCTGACTGTGACGCGGAGGATAAGGATGAAACCTGAACTGAGCTGGACTCAAACCCAAAATGAAACGAAAGAATGAAAAGGGTAGACGGAGGGCAAAAGCCAAAAAAAGAAAAGTGACCCGCACCGGAGTCGAACCTGTAACTTGCCGGTGATATTGTTTCCAACTGTCAGTACTAATACGCTCATAACATGTATTCCACGACTCTCCCGGTTGAACCAACAGACTTCGGATTAAGTAGACCACAGTGTTGTTCGATTATATAGGTACCCAGAAGCAAGGCCACTGTAGTCAGAAGCGGTATCACTGAATTGCCTTGTGACATTCCTATGTGATGTGCACATCTGAGTTCTGCTGGCAAGCAGAACATCGTCCTGTCTTTTACTTCACGTGGAAGGTTGGTTTGGCCGATCTGGTCATTGTACACACCAGGCCTGTCACAAGTGGTTTCCTAACCTCATCTACGTACTTACTACGTACAGAAAACACTTATGTCTACGAGAGTCTCAAAGTCAAATGTCTTGTCTCACCAACTCTCAACAGGTCATCTTGTGTCAGTAGCAAGCTGTTGACGAGTGTCCTAGAATAGGAGGTTGCGTGTAGGTTTTGTAGGTTTTGGGTGGACGCACGTTCGCGTAGTGTTTCTATCTCTTCCTTTAAGAAGTTACAGTAGTATACAAGTGATTATGACCACAGGCCCGTTGCTGTTGAGCGCAAGATGGAATCAAACGTGGGTATTAACTGCTAACAGCTGAGAAAAACAGGAAGATTCATTCATCATGGTGTATCATCAAATCAAGCCCTTGCCCAGGCTACATGCTACATGCCCTCTGAAACTCGCAACGCCGTTATACCCCTTCCTCCTTTCCTCCCATGCTATGCCTCCTTCTTCCCCCTAACTCCCTTTCAATGACAGTACTAACTTAGAAAGTGTACGATGTGAATGTTTCTAGTAATACATTGATCGGTGCCCGGTCACCTCAAAAGACTGGTGTAGGCGTGTAAGGTAGCCCAACCTGGTTGCTGTTTCTCCACCATTCGACCAAAGGCGGTAGGCGTTTATCGTTGTGGTGAAAGACACTTGATGGTGTATAAAGACATTGGTAAAGATAGATGCTGTGGCGGCTTAACGAAGCTGGTGTTGAATACTTGTATGCGGGTGCCAGCATGGTGGGAGACCAACAACAAAAGATAACAAAGAAGGGAAAAATAAAGGGTATCAACAGAATTTCACAACAAATCACTCGCTCCCCATATCAACACTCTCACACCATCTTCTGACTGCCTCTCGCAGTATGCTTCCTGGAATCCTTTGGGCCTCCAGGCTCTCCCTCTCTCGCCTTCGACCTATTCCCGAGCTAGCTTCCTTGTCGCCAGCGGTGCTTTGCCCTGAGCTTGGGTCCAAGTCTTCTATGACTTCACGGATAATTTCTTCTAGAGCCGACAAGATTACTGTCTTGCATTGTGACCTAGGGACTTCCTGAGGGACAACAAGCTCCCTTGGGCGATGGTAGGTGTCCTCTGGGTGCTGCTGGGACGACGTGCTGTCACTCCTCTCTCGCAGCTTGCTGGTTGAGCGCGAAGAGCAGTTGGAGCTTCCTTTGCTGATATCGGCGGCGGTAGTAATGACCTTCTCCACAGCTTCAACCAAGCCATCATCTGAGCTGAGTAATGTCTCTTCGATAAACTCATCCTTTACGTGTGGTTCGAATGGAGAAGGCGACGGCAGTGTGGGTGCTGGGGAGGCAGCTACCGGCGTCATAGTGGAAGGCGTGTTCGGGCCACTAACCAAACTAGCCTTGACGAGACGACGATATCGTATTCGCGTAATTGTGAACGTAGTACTATCGGCGATGATGGCCGTGCTGACATCCACCCACTTCTCCGTGGCACTTTCAGACGAACTGGGGACCCACGTCGTGGGTGGTTCGGCTTCCATCGAGGCCTTAATCTGCTCCTTGAGGCCTTCTTGCACCGGCACCGCCTGGAGTACGAAATCTGGATGGTAACTCTTCAACCAACCAGCAGCATTCAATGGCCCATCCCCATCCACAGATACGCGCGACGACTGCTCAAACGTATCGAATGCTGTGCCAAACCCAGCGTTGGATAGGTATCCACTGCTCGATGGCGAACTCACTGCGGTTTCGAAGGAGGCAAGATAGTCGGGGAAAGGGATATCGACGTCAATAACTCCGTCATCGGTGATGGACGTCTTGACCGGAGACTCAAAGGCACCTGAAGGATCGGGAATCCTTTGGGGCTTCTGTCCGGGAGTTGTTTGGCCCGAAAAGCTTCGGTTCTCTCCAGGCACTTCAAGCGGCGACTTTGGATTTCCCCTTTGATCCAGGGCAGCACGGGTTTGAGCGTCCCCAGGTTGCCGCACAGAGCTCCGTCCGGGTGTTTGGGGTGGCATGGATGCCCTGTCCGTGTCCTTCCTCATCGGAGGGGTTGTAGCCTCGCCTTGCCCAATGCTGCCACTACGAGGCTTTGCTGAGACGATGGAGCCCCTTCTTCGCGTGCTCCATAAGCCGCTGATAACACTCCCCCACCTCGAAGTCTGCCGTTGCTCACCGGTCATAAAGCTCTGCGAACCTCCACTCCCAGACCGCGAGATACGCTTGAGGTCGTCGGCAGCAAGGCTGTTGCTGCTGCTCGGTCGAGTACTAGCAAAAGAGTCGGCGCGATGGACCATGGCAAAATGAGGGATGCTCATTTCAGGGGTAATGGCTCCAGTTGTAGCAGCACTACTTTTCCGCATAGTCGGATCGTTGCCTCGAATTGGGAGATGGGTCGTCCGTATCGAACTGGCATCGGAGGCTCGCCTCTCGTGCCTCGATTCCATGCTCAAGTGCGCCAAGTTAATCGGAACTGCGGCAGTACGTGCGCCTTGCGACTGCAAGCTGAGGTTTCGCGAGTGAGATGCTCGCCCGGGACCTGTACGGCGGTTGATCCTCCTCCGCAGCGACTCCTCCTTAAGGATAGGCACAATAAGCGACGGGGGAGACTGCGAAAAAGTCCCGAGTGATGCAGCGGTACTTGGCCGGTAAGGACGGACACCCGGAACCTGTTGGGATGCCGGCAAGAATGCAGCCAGTAAGAAGAGTAATCTCCTCGCGACGCTTTTGTCTTGGGCCACAATAACAGTCCGACTGGGAACCGACGCATCTGCGTCCATGCGCCCTTTCTGCTGTATACAATAGCGACGCCGATAGGACGGGGGACTTAGCGCTTGTAACCAGTCGGTATGTGTCGCAAGAAAGCCTGTGAGTAAGTTGAAAAAGAAGCCCTGCTCTTTGCCGCCAGCCCATTTGGCCACCCAACGAGCTTCCTCCCGCCAGATGGGCCAACGGTTCTGTCCAGTGACGACCCGCGCCGCTCGAATACCATCAACTATCCTGGCCTTGGCGTAGTCCGTTTCCCGGCTGATATGTCGATTCTCGAGAAGACAGTTCGGAGGTAGTGTAACGTGTTTTGCATTTGTCTTGGGTGGTTTGGGTGGAGGTGGATCGCCGCTGCGCCGTCCAGCTATTGATTGGCCTTGTGCGATCTGAGGGGGGATGTAAGCCGGAAGAGGATCAGGGGAAGCGAGATCCGCCTGTAGAAGCATCGATAATATAACCTTGGCAACAACAAATTGCAGTTGATTTAGCGTCCTCATGATTATGTCCCAATGTTTTGTGATAACATCGATTTGGTCTTCGGTGTCACTGCCGAAAGTGGTCTCAAAAGACTCAAATCCATACCCTCCCTGGCCAACCATAGTCCAACCTGAAGGGCGTGTTGAACTAAGGGAAGAAGGAAACGAATCTTGTTCTTGGTAAGAACTGGATCCCCGAAACCCTTGCCTCGACGTGGTGGTGGGCGTGGGGTGAGGGGAGGACGGAGGAAGGTTGATAACTAATGCAACCGCGTACATGGGAGTTCTCTTCTGTTTGGGCTGCACCTTCTTCTTTTTACTTCTGACGTCTTCGGCGGCCTGTGGAAAGGGGTAACCTGTGCTTTCTTCGGTAAAGGAGGCCCCCCGAGGACTGATCATATCTTCCTCAACAGGTAGACTCACGGGGAACAGTCTCGTAACGAGGACTCGCTTACGATCTGGCATACGGTTTGCTGTAGTAGCGCTTTGAGCTCCGGCATAAGACGGCATGGTCTCCGAGGAAAAGGAYTGTGAGAGCCGACTCGACCTCATACTTGCCCTCCCGATGGAGCTCCGCCTGTCAGCAAACGCCGAACCGGAGTCGGTCTGTCTGGCTTCTGYCGGTACCACGTGAACCTTTGTCGATGTTCCTTTGTATGCCATAAGTTCAGAATTGCCGAAGATGCAGCTGGAGAAAGTGGCAAGTTCCTCACGATACTCGCGCATGTGGCGTTGGGAGTCGGATTCGAAGTGACCATGGCCCGGAGTTCGGCCATGGAGGGAATTTCGATTTTCAAAAGCACCTTGTCGTGTCTTGGGGCTGCTGGACTGGATGACCATAGGACGTTGTGTATGGCTGAGACTGGGCTTTCGCGGAGAGGTCGGGTTCCGGCGGTTATCTTGGGCGGAATAGTGGGATGAAGGACCGCCCATTAACGGGTTGACTTGGACGGCAGGCGGCGACTGGCTGTCGTAGAGAAGGGAAGAGGAGAGGGAGCCTAGAGCATCCTGCATAATGATGACGCGGACATCGCGCACGTCGAGCTCAATACTGCCATTGTAGTCGTAGGCATTGGTCGAGGGGCTCGCAGTGACAGAAGAGACGCTTGATAGGGGGAAAATGTCGTTAAGACGCTGTTCGAACAAGTCCTGCGGATCGGGAAAGAGAAGATTTCGAGTGTGTATGTCTTCTTGGACCGAATCTAAGGAGGTGATGGATTTGTAGGAAGCTGTCTGGGCCGAAGCGGAATCTCCGGCGCCCGAGACAGCACCGAGGTTAAAGAGTTTCCCGAGCATTCTTTGGAGAAAAAAAAGGGCTGACAGGTTTGTTCGTCTTTGTATAAACAGTCAGTCCAAGGCGAGAACGGTCAAGATGCAGACAAGTCACGGAGTGATCGTCTTAACAGCATCCTCTTGGGGCGGTCAGCCGAAGGGGTTGCATTCTCAGCGGTGCGGTCGCCATACGGAAGAGAGATGAGAGTAAGGATGTCAACAAAACAAGTAAAAGGGGTGAGTCGTCCTCACAAGCAGGTGGCTTGATTCCGTGGAGTTCGGCGCAAAGATGAAATACCAGACGGACGAATGTCTTGTAGCTTTCCAATAATCCTCATGCGGACTGGCTCGGACTGGCTGTCCACTGATGAGCAGGGCTCAGAGGTTTGATCTACTGCGTAGTGCGCGTGGAAAGATGGAAGAGGAAAGCACCCAAGAGTTGCTGGCGATGGAGTTGTCGATAGCTAGACGGTGGTGCGTGGCCTCGACGACCGATACCCACGACCGACGAGGGACGGAGGAAGAACGGGGGCGCGAGACGAGATCGTGGGCGATCTGGACTAGTCTAGGACTGGATCCGGACGTCGCGGCTCCTCGGTCGCAAAAAGTGGTGAGGCGAGGCGAGGAAACGCAGTGAGTGGATGGGATATAATGGGCCCAGTGAGCCAAGGTCTGCCAGGTATATAGCGTATATAGCGGCGGCCACCAAGTCTCGGCAGTGAAGTGTTGTACGTGGACTATGGACGCAGTTAGGTACACATACCGTCGACTGAAGGAGAGAAACGACGCGGTCGGTCTTCTATACAATATACACACTGCAGGTTGTGGATGAGGCTATCCGGGACGGGGACGGGGACCGAGAAACGGACGGGAAGTGGAAGTTATTGGAAACTTACCGAGTTGTGAAAATGACAGGGCAGAGTTAGGGTAAGGCAGTGTAATCGGTAATCCACGACGACCAGGTTCCTCTTGATTCGAACTGGAAGATGAATGACACGGACACGCGCGCGGGGCACCTGGGGGAGCAGGGCGAGGCAGGGAAAGGTAAAAACACACAAACGCTGTTTCCTCTGTTTTCGCGGACACGTTGCGACGACAGGGAGCATAGGTGAGTACGGGCAGACTTCAATGGTGTTTCTTGTTGTATGTAGAGGTAATGTTGTTGTCGAGACCTTGAAGACTCCCCGTCGAGACTGACGGAGAACTGCCCTGGACTCCTCTCCTCTGGCAGTCACGGTCGCGAATGGAACCTGCGGGGGTTCGGAATGGCGGTGACGACGTGTTGAAATCCGGTCGAGGCTCCCAACGGCCCACGCTCCTTCAGGTTTCCAACTTCAGCTCAATTCAAAAGCCCGCGCGTGCCCCAAGAGGTCAAGAACCGCAAGGTCACACTGGGAAGTCGCACTGGAGTCGCACTCTGGCAGCACTTGCAGCACTTTGCAGCACCGCAACGCCGAGTCCCCTGGGCTCATCCAACTTCAAGGCTCCAACTGTGGATTTGCTGGTGGATGCAGATGAACTGCGAGCGGCAGACAAGGCTCGAGCTCAGGGCTCCAGCAAAAGAGGCCTCGACCCAATGGCACGAAACACAATGGGCCTTCAATTGGGGTTAAATCGTTTAAATTGCGCGAAGTGGACTGCGCAACCCTACCCGAAACGGGTAAGGTGACCTCACTAACACTCCAGTAGGGAAAGCGCACACTCGTGATCGCTGCGTTCGGCGGGCACCGGTGGCACATATCAGCGCTACGTGATCGATACCTCAACTCGTCACAGCAGGGGTAGTTCATGCAAAGTACCCTTGAGTACCGGGAGATAGGTGCATGTAAGTATCTATACGACACCTCATCCACGGGCAGACTCTACCACTACGTCCCCACCAAAGCCCACCTCAAGCCGACGACCCCTCTCCAGTCTCCGTCCTTGCCGTCATCCAGATGCTGAAGAGCTCGACGTTGGGAATTCAATTTTATTCCCATGCACTTATCCAGACTCGTCGATACTGTCGCATGGCAAATACTTTCACATTGCATACCCGACATCCAATGCTTCTCTCATCCCGACCACGTCGACCAAGCAGCTAACCGCTTGCTTCAGTTTCGCACACGACGTTGAGGCCTCGATTGCCGAAGACTGCAATCCCAGATCCGCCAGAACCGAACTCGGGCCTTGCCTGGTGCCTGGAACTGGCCGAAGTGCTCCAATGTCAAAATGGATGCCCTGAAGCTGGAATACGTACCTTTTCCCTAGATCGCGCTTATGAGGTTGCATCCRTATTTCACGACTGCAACCCAGGTGGACTGCTGGGCGATCAACTCCAGCAACGTTATATTACTGCCACCGGCGACACCTCCGAATATTTGGACCCCGGGATTTTTCCGCATCAGCTGCTACATCTTGTCCTGACACGTTCGCCGTCACATGATGGGAACCCTTTGACGTGGGCAATTCGAAACCGTGGTCCATGGCATCCCGCATGCTTGCCGAGACCCTATTTCACTAGTATCCCAAACCTTCCAAGATCCGGCAGCATCAGGAAGAAAGAAGACGGGATCTCACTTCGATTCCGACTACCTGTGAAACTTGCAATCATCCGATCTGACACATCCTCGCTTTCAAAAGAACGTCCAAGTGGAGACCCCATCTGAGCGGCGATTCAAAGACATGCCTTACCCGCCCGATACAACATTAGATCTAGAT